>OX424575.1:170131216-170399245 GCA_949152435.1 Gastracanthus pulcherrimus | reverse complement strand
AATTGTCTATCCAAAGTACGAATAGTATCCGGCAAATATATTGGTCGTTTTTATACGGCCTTTATATTGCGCACCCAAAACAAGACTATGATAACTTTTAAAACCCAGCACTTAAAGTAAATATTTCATAAATTGCAATTTTCACTTGATTTTTACTACTGTATTATAGTTTTTCAATCTTCCTAAGCCGATTTTCGAAATATATAAAGTGCTTCTGTTTTTATAATTATTGTTTTTCGTAAACAATAATTATGTTAACAAAATTCTGAGTCATCATAGTCTTGTTCTAAGTTTGCCATTATTTTAATTTTTTCTTAAGGTTGTTAGACATTATTGAATTTTCCAAAATTTAAATTATTAATACTAAATTTTATTAAACTTTAATTATAAATTAAAAAAAGAATTATTAAGAAATTTAACCGACTTAAAAAATATAACGGACTAAAAAGTAAAAAATAATACTTACTGTAATAACCAGATTAAGAAAATAGTATGATCGATCAAATGTTTATTATCTTTATTTAATACAAAGTCAACGTTTAATCAAATTACAACTTTTTGGAGTAGTCGTGAGAATAGTGTAGTATAGTAATTTATTGAAATTTTTAGCGCCAACTCCAAAAAGTTGTAATTTGAATAAATGTTCACTTTCTATTACATAAAGATAATAAACATTTGATCGAGCCTATTATTTTTTCAATCTGGTTATTACAGAAAGTATTATTTTTTACTATTTAGAGCGTTATATTTTTTAAAGTCGGTTATATTTTTTGTTAAAAATTTTTTATTTATGTCTTTTTAGTGTATATTTTAGTGTATATACATTATACATATATTTGGTTAAAAAAATTATAGCAAAACATTCTTATCAGATCAGTACTAGTAATATAGGCCCAATACCGACTCAGAATTCGTATAAGACCACCAATAAAACATACTCTAACACATAAAAAATAGAATTATCGAAAATAGTACATCTGGATGGAAGTTATGCATAAAAATTTTAGAAACTATGACGGAAACATTGATGTCAGAAATTGTTTAATTGGTCAGTACATGTAGTATTGGCTTAGTATCGACTTGATATTTTTATGGGGCTACCAGTGGAATATACTCTATCAGATAAAAAAAATATGAAAATCGATGCATCCGTTGAGGAGTTATGTGGGAACAGACATAAAAAAACATACAGGTCGAATTGATAACCTCCTTCATTTTGAAGTCGGTTAAAAATGTATTATTAATTTAAAATAACTACAAGTAAATTTAACACATATGCTTTTATAAACTTTTATGGCTCTTTATATTAAATAAAAAGAAAATCATCTTAATACAATAAATGTTTTTGACGCGCACAAAGAAATAAATATAGATTTTAAATAGTTATTTTGACAAAATTGTGCAGACAAAATAGTTAACGAAAACGTTGTTAACGATGACAATGTCGAATTACAAATGTGTCAAATTATCTTGTACGAGAGAAAAAGCGATTTAAAGAGTCCTTCAATTGTTTTAAAAATTGTATGTAATTAATGTCATCAAAGAAGCATTACAGTGACTTCACGACCTACCATCGACGTAAAAGCCTTTACGCTTCCCCGTCCCGTGCCCCCTCCTTCCTGATTGAGGAAAGAAACCTGCGCCCCCGGTTGATCCTTTTCGATCACCGTGACGCGGTCAACATAACGATACTGACGGGTGGGGAGAAATGTGCCGATAGATAATTTTGCAAACGGCTAATAATGCCGAATGGTTGAAAATGCTGAAAGAATAGATACTTAAGGATAGTTATGTCGAAAGTTAAAAACGCCGAAAACAAAGAATTTGAAAACGAAAAAGCCGAAAGTTAAAAATGTTGAAACCGAAAAATTTAATCCGAAAGTTAAAAATGCCGAAGACGAAAATTTGGACAAAAAAGTGCCGATAATTAAGAATGCCGAAAGTTAAAAGTGCCGAAAGTTAAAAATTCCGAAATATGAATGTTGACGGGTAAAAATGTTTAACAACAATTAATACAGTGACGGAAATTCATGGTTACTACTGTATGGACAATTTCAGATTGTAGTCATTTTCCAGGTTTTCCATGAAACATTCCTGATTATTGCAGGAAAAAAGAACACATTTTAATGCATTACTCGAATTAATACAAAAAAGGTTTCTAATAAGTTATTTTCAAGGAGGTTATGTCAGAAATGTATATGCCAAAGAAACTATACATTATTTACTAAAATTTAATCTCAAGAATTTTTTTTATCGAAATTCCGTTATTGTCAAATTATATATCGCGAACTAGAGAAAATTGGATAAAACAATGGAGACTTTTTTGTTTATTATCCGATTTGAATTTTAGAGGTCTCTTTGTTCCTTGAATAATTTCAGGGGGACTTACCCATATAAAAATTGTATATCATCGGATAATTTGCAAAGTTACGTCCGATTATTTATAAAATAGATGTACGATTTTCGAAACGATTGAACGTAACTTTGCATGTTATCCGATAATTTACAATTTTTAGTTTTATATGTAAATACCCCCGAAATTTTCAAAAAACAAAATGAGACGTTTAACAATCAAATTGGATAACAAACAAAAAGTCTCCACTATTTTATCCAGTCTTTCTTAAGTTGCCAATAACCACTTTTGCAATAACGGAACATCGATAAAAAAATTTTTTAGGTAGTCGAGGATACCTTGTTTTACAATATATTGACTTAACCCATTTCTTCCCAAGCGGCCATTTTATAGTCGATTGGGTTTTTGCCTAAAAAATTGTCGAACAAAAATAATAATAACCAATAGCACTTTTCTGAAGTAAAATTGTCCACTCTTTCCGATTCTGAAGTCAGAATTTTGAAATTTCCGCTGGAAAATTTAAAAATGGCGGTTTTAGGCAAAAACCCAATCGACTATAAAATCGACTCCCGAGTCAACTGGCAATGAGAGTGTCAGACCTTCGGGAAACGAATTTTGCTGAAACTTTGAAAATAGTTTTCTGGTACCTCAAAATGAAACCCAGCTCCTGCAGTATGATTAAATGGGTCCTAGAACCTGAAATACAGCTAAAAACGTTTCATTATCCATATACCCAATGTTAGAAATCTCGTATATATGAGTGATTCCGTGTCAAGTGAGCATGTCCAAAAATAAAAATGTCTGAAACTCTACACAAATGTTGGTATGTGTACCCAGAGTATTTTTTTGTTTTGTGTTTGAATGTTTTTTTAATATTCTGAGATTTTGCCAACATTGTTCAATTTTTAACTCAAAACCTAGGGACTTCTGAGAAAAAAGTGTAAGAACATTTTTTGTTCAAAATAAGGTAGAAAATCTAAAAAAAATTTATTAGATCCTGTTGTGATATTTTGTGATTTCATACGTTGTGATATATTGTGATATAAAAATTCTAGAAAAACACCACAATTTTTTAAAAAATTAAATATCTTATAATTTAGTTTATCATATTTCCTTTAATTCTAGTCTAGTTATAATATGGTCTCAATCTTAATATAATTTTTGCAGAATGTTTAAACTATATAAACTATATCGAGAACATCCTCCTCCCCCTTCGTACAAAACCTTTCTAGTTTTGTACCTATGTAAAACGTTTTCTAGAAGGTTTCATTAGAACTCCAGTTGCAGTGCGCACTTCTACAACATGCACTTGACCATCTTTATCAGGCATTAAGCGTGCAATAACACATTTTCTCCATTGATTCCTTTTCACGTTGTCATCCAATATCAGAACTAATTCATTTTCTTTTGAAGGAACATTATTGTTATGCCATTATTTACTTGGTAACAATGTGGGAAGGAACTCACGCAACCATCTACGCCAACACGCGTCAGCGAAAGTTTGAGGAATTATCCATTGTATCCTAGTTTACATACTGTGCATCTCATCTACTGAACCTAATTTTGCCTGAAGATGACCCGATTAAAAAAATATGTGATAGGTTATTTGGCGTCAGTACCTCTTGATCTCAAGGATCTACAGAAACATGGGTAAGCGGGCGCGAATTGACTGAATGTTCTATTTCTGCTAATATAGTCTGTAATACCTCTTCTTGTGGAGCTTGAACTTTCAAAATTACCGTTAACGCAGATTTCGAACATACCAGTAGTTTCCACGCACCTCCCACGTGTGATCCAGGTGGTGGATTAAATTTCCACTCAATTTTATTTTTTAGTGCGAATTCATTCATCCCTTTCCTGTTAATGTCTTTGATTTCACATCGAAGCTCTTGACTCATTCATCTGAAATTATTTTAATTATCACAATAAATTACTGCTAGTACTCATCTACGTGCTGTCAATCTTTTCAATACCATAATGGCAGAATCTGTACTTAGACTATGAGCTATCTTTAAATATAGTGCTCTCGTGGTCATGCATGTGAATAAAACACTCCACTGTTTCTCTCGCCTTCTACTTTTTTAACTAACATCGGCTCAAAGTAATCTAAAACAACAATGTGAAAAAGGTTGAAGTCGATAAGTTAATCTTGCAGACGTTAAAGGAGCCATTTTTGGTTTGGCAGAATGAGCGCGAATAATTCTGAATTGAATGCACTTCCTGAATGCGCAAGGCCTGACGTAGTCCTAAAATCCAAAATGTATGTCTAATCTCGTTCAAGGCCGTCTCGTGGCTTCCGTGATAATACTTTTCATGATAATGTTTTATTATCAAATACGCCAAACTTCCTTTCACATCAAGAATTATTGGTTGAGAGTTAAAATCGATATTTGGAAAATTTGTAAGACGGCCCTTAACGCAAAAAGTTCCTCGATCATCGATAAAAGTATTTAATGTTAAAATGCAGTTATTTGTTTCGATTTTCTCCGAATTCATTAATGCCTTTATCTCACCATTAAAAGAATAAGATTGCCTGATTTTTATGCAATACTCTTCTGCTAGCAATCTACATTCATGTAGCGTATAGTTACGTATTTTCCAAATGTTTACTGCTTGCAAATCACGTATTATCGACAATATAAGACAAATCCAGTAGGAACACGTAAGAAAATCAATATTTGGAATTGGTTTTTTCGTGGCGCAAATAACTGCTTTCTTTATTTTTACATATTCTGATCGATTTTCAACGTAAAGCGAATTAGCATTGTCTACCGGCCACCGCATTCATATTCTTTAAAAAATAGCAGACCTAAAAGCCATCTACCCCTTAAGTAATGCATTTGGCGTGGATCTAGTTCCGTCATCCGCAGGATTGTCTTTTGACGGTACCCACCTCCATTCGGACGCTTCGCTGCTCTCAGAAATTTCGTTCAATCGATTAGCTACAAATATTTTAAAGACGCGTAGATTTTTATTTATTCAGTGGAGTACGGTCTTAGAGTCCGACCAAAATATACGTCTAATGATTTTAAATTCATGTTCTTCATTTATTATTTTAGCTAACCTTGTAGCTAACATACCTGCCTGAAGTTCTAGTCTAGGAATAGACATTACTTTTAATAACGCTACGCGATTTTTTGCTATTACAATTGATACATAATATGTCCCGTTTTTTTATAAGAAGCGCCCATAAGCTACACAAGCGTAAGCTTTACTGATAGCATCACAAAAGACATGCAATTCCGCAGATTTTATTTTAAAATCACGAAGCTGATAACAGCGGTCTATGCAACACATTTTCACAAATTTTAAATCACGTAGAAATTTTTTCTACCATACGAATTCATCCTCTTGTATAGATTCATCCCAATCAATATTACTAGACCAAATTTCTTGCATGAGTATTCGAGATTGGATTGTAAAGGGCGCTATAAAAGCTAAGAGAATCGAATATCGACATTATAATGATTAGAAACTCTTTCTTTGCCCGTCTGACTTTTCCTGAAAGTAAATCTTGTGATATCTTATGTTCATTAAAATTAAAGGCTAACTCATCCGTTGAATTTAACCATTTTAACCCTAAAATTATGTCTCTATCCTTTTTGTTTGGGTCTATTTTGCAGAATGTTTAAGAAATGGCAGACCTAAAAGCCATCTACCCCTTAAGTAATGCATTTAATTAATTAATTTGAAATTGAATCTTTATTAACATTATTCAATATTTATGCGAAATTGCTCGTCCAACTGTGCATTTCCCAATTAGCATTCGTATTTATTAAAATTCCTTGTTTGATCCACTCTGAAGCTTCTTTACTTGTCTCGCAACTATCTAAAAAATTATCCATACAACAATTGTTAATGATGCTTTTAACCGTAGTAGGAAAACACGAAGAAAATAAACTCGCATTTTTAGTTTTGATAAATAGTGTAGTACACGGAGAGGATTTCGCGTAGAAAAACATAGATGACATTTTATAATATATTCATCCGATTTGTTAAAACGATTTTCTCCTCACCACAAGAAACGTTGTGCATTTTGATCTTCTTTGCGTATTTTTGTCTTAAGAAACATATCACGTAAATCAGATTTGATCGCGTAAGCAAATTGCCTGATTCGCATCAATACACCTAGTACTTAATGATTTGAGGAAATAATGTCCTGCTAGAAAAAGATCATTAAAGCTGATTCCCGCGATTTTTGCTGCTGCGTCAGAAACTAACCTAACTTGCACGGGTTTATTAACGTTTTGAACGTCGAAATGCGGAAGATACCATATTTTATTACATAATGGTTTATTTTCCGCTTTTTCAGTGAAACCGTTTTTAATTAATCTACTCATTTCATAATAATAAAGCGATGCACAATTCTCGTCTCGATCGAGCTTTTTTTCTAATAAGTGTAATCGATGACTCGCGGTCACTCGCCCAGTAATATTTAAACAATCATCATTTTTCCACAAAAGACCTACTTTCCAATTCCCATTTACATAACGACTCGTTTGTTCTAATATTCCTAGTGCGCGTTTATCTTCTGGATTAATTCCAGTGTGATTGTTAACTCCTAATGCTTCGATATCAAAGTATAATTGTACCATTCTTTACAGCTCATCATCTTTATTTTTAAGTTTAATCTGTTTCTTTATTTTACTTTATTTATTAAGCATGTTTATTCTTGTGCTAGAATTTTATTATGAATTTCCGATTATTTTATTACGAATATAATAATGTACTATCATATATTCAATTATTCTTATCTGATATAGATGATGATTGAATATGACTCCGATTGAGATAACTATTCGATTGCCGTTAACATGAGCTCTCAGAATTAATTTTTTGATTCGCACGTGAGTTTCGTCAAAAACTCTTTAGCAGCATATCTGATGTAATTGAATGTACTCATCATTGAATTAAGAACTTATTCAAAATATTAATTACCAGCTCCACTCTGTACAGGTATAGTACATGATTTAGCGATTTAATTGCAGTTAAGGTAAAAGTACCTATTGTGAAACACCCTCTTAACTGTGTTCCTTTTATGAAACATTATCAAAAATGATAAAATTATAAATAATCATAACATGCATAAGCGAATATAAAAATTTTATTGATAATTATGAATGTTTTCGTCTGTAAATATACGAACATGAGTATCGTTATACAATAAGTAGTATTATAAAACATCATTCAATTTTGCGTGTCTCCAAAACCGTGCAAATCGGCGATTTTGGGAGCCGAAGCAACTGATTTATACGACTTTGTTTTTTAATTATATTTATAAATATAAATGACTTGACACCATATGCAATAGCTTAAACTGTAGCTTTCGGTCCGTAGATTTGAATTATCTACAAACTGTTTAGATGTCGATGCAATTTTTATTAAATATGTAGCTGTTTCATAATATTTGCGCGAGTTAGTGGAAGTTCGTATTTATAAAACAGCTTTGCCAGAGCTTTTTTAATAATTTTAGCTATTTGCATATTATTTTCTATCTTATAAAGCAATAAATACTACATTTTAATGATATAGTTACCGCACATATGAAAACTAAGTAACATAAGCATGTTTATTGAATTTAGCAGCGTAACCTGTAACTTATAGATTACGAAGTCGATTTTGTGAGGCATATCCCTAAATATGATCATTTTGTTGTCATTAAAAAGTTTTTAAAAAAGGATGTCAATCTTATGTTGACGTTATTACTCGTGTATATTAGGCGCATTGTTTATGACAGATATATCAATAGTAAGTAAAAGCAGTCAAATAATGTAATATTTAGATATTTATTACGTTTCATAATAGGGACATAAATTATGAAACACCGGAACATCGAGCGATTGCACTGTTTCATAATACGTACAATGAATCACTTCAGTATTTTATTAATATAATTAATTATTAACATTTAATTTGTATTTTAAAGTCATTATCTGATCAAGGAAAGTCTAGCCCTTCAAGTACTGTCAAAAGTTTTAACGTTATATGACAAAAGTTTATACGCTTATTCTATCTCAATTTTACAAAAGTATAAAATGCACCCCGAAAACCGTTTCATAATAGGTACTTTTACCTTACCGTATTTTTAATTTCGTCGCAAATTTGATAAATGTTATTTTGAACGAATCAATATGCGGCAATTCAATCAAATTATTTATAATCTTTTCCAAAATCATTTTTGAGTTGCCAAGTCGCATTTCTATAATTTTCATGATATCCGCCACACTGTTTCGGGATGCAAACAGAGCTTTTATTGCTTCATGAGCGTCGCCTTTCAAAGCCGTAAACAATGATATTATATTTTCTTTATCACTATAATTTCCTAAGCTAGTAGATAACTCATAGCATTACTTGAATCTAATTCAGTCGAGCGGAACTCCTCTAAATGTCGTTAAAACTTTTGCATACGTCATTCTATGCATTAACGCAGAATCACTAATATTCAAGCTTGCACATCGTATTGTTGACAGTGTTAATTCAAGCGCTATTGCTAACCTAATCGAAGGATCCTCACTCGACTGGTTTAGATTAAATTCAGTTTCTCGTCTAGTTTTGTGCCTATTACCACTTACGATATTAATTGAATTTGCGGCGAAATTTTCTTCAAAATGTTCATTTACATCATCGATGAAAGATTGGATAAAGTAAGATTCCGCGATAGAATCGTTATCAAAATTATGCAAATGTTGAAAGCCTATCTGATCGTTGTCGTACTCATCGTAAGAAAAATCTCCATCGCGAGCTTCAAATGATGACGATACTTCAGGGAGAACTGCTATTGGCATATTTTCACGTCTACGCGGAGGTGGTGGTACTGCTACCGCTAAATTCGATCGACGTGGTTGCGCGCGAATTCGCGCTGTCGCTTCTGCCTCTGTTGGTGGGTGCGGTGCGAATCCGCTGCGTCGTCTCCTGGAGGCGGCGCGACATGTCCTGCTGCTTTCCCTTCGGCTGCCTGAGCCGCTGCTCCTCGGGGTCGCGGAGCACGTTGGCGCACATCCGCTGAGTTATCTTCTGGTGACAGCGCAGTATATCGTGTTGCCAGTCTCGCGGCTGCCAGAGCCATTACGTCGTCTTTTTTGGCGGTGTAACTCGCGCTGCTACATTTTCAACCGGCAAGGGTCCGTGAGCTAACCTACTCCTCCTGCAGTCGTCTCTAGAAGCTTGACCGAGTGCTGCTATTCTTAATCGTTTGTTAGGAACGCGCACTGCTAACTAATCTCCTTTTCTCCTTCTCATTTTGAAAAAATAAAATAAATTTCTTTTGCGCGAAGGCGGTTTTTATTTGAACTTTCCCGGGATTTGGCACCAAAATGTTCTTGACGCGCACAAAGAAATAAATATAGATTTTTATTGTATTTGTATTTATTCATTTAATTATTTTAAATAATTATTGATAAAATTAATAATGATAACATTGTCGAATTACGAATGCGACAAATTTTCTTGGACAAGAGAAAAAGCGACTAAAAGTGTCCTTCAATTGTTTTAATAATTATATGTAACTAATGGCATCAAAGAGATAGAGTGTCTCTACGACCTATACCGTCCACGTGAAAGACTCTACACTTACACAAGCCCTCTCCTTTCTGATTGAGGAGAGAAACCTGCGCCTCTGATTGATACTTTTCGATCACCGTGAAGCGGTCAACACAGCGATAGCGACTATTTCACCGCTGTGTCCAGACACTCTAATATACTATGATCTATGTATATGTCTATTCTCTCGTTCAAGCAAATTATAAACTAAATAACCTATATCAGGAACAATAAAGATACATTGTTGTAAATATTTTAATAACATCCGACTTTTCTTATTGAAATTTAAAAAACTAATATAATACGGAACATGAGTACAAGCTTACAATAATAATTCAGTTGCTTGATGCAGAATGGTAATACGATACAAATAATATAGATAAATTGGTAGTTAAAAGTTATCTAGATTACGTGTTCGATTCAATTGAATTTGTACCATCATTTTCATAATAGAATCTACAAATAACATATATTTAACAGAAAAAAAACACACATTGAACATATTTTACGAACCTCATAATTCTACGGTATCTCAGGATCTCTCCTCGCCATTTATAAATCCTTACTTAACCTACTTCTTTGCATCTAGTGCCGGCGGCACTATCAAATTCGCGAGTGATGCCGTCAAGGCATCACTTAATCACGAGCTTCTCGCCGTTCGAACGTAAAGTCCCGATGTTTAAGTAATAGCACTAAAACCCGTCTTCTCGCGCGCGAGCGCGTGAGGGCAATCGCCTAGTAAAAAGCTGATGTCGTACTAAAATATCAGTTTGTTTCGCGTGCCCCCGTGTGCCGTGAAACTGCTCGAGTAGAAACCTGCAGAAGGAAGTGAGAGAGGGAGATAGAGAGAAAGTGAGAGAGAGAGAGAGAGAGAGAGAGAGAGAGAGAAGCGAGAGAGAGAGAGGGGGAGAGGAAAAACTAGGACGGTGTCTCCCCAGTGGCTGACCAGCACTATTGCGACGAGTCACCGGGTCGGACGTTCGTTCGACATTTTAAAAGGTTCCGGGGCGCAGACCGGGATGCAGGGTTGTGAGCGACGTGTACGTAGGCAGCTCTGCTTCTGTATTCGCGCTTGTGTGCGGAAGAGTTTGAATAGTGAACTTTAGCCTCGCGAGCGTTCAGCTGATTCATTTTAGGAAGTTTTTTTGTCGATTCCTTTCTGCCTCGTTTATGTCCGTGTGTACAGCTATTTTACGTTCATCTGAAAAGGCCAGTACGTTGAATGGGAGCGAATGCAGGAGATAAATGCCGAGTATATCTCGTTAATCTAATTAAATTACTTCAGAAAAATAAATTAACCAATAAATTGATAAATGGAAAAAGAAACTAATATTAAAATTAACATTTACAGGAATGTAATTAATATTTATTTAAGATAAGGGTACCGTAATTTTTCATCATTTAAGAATTAAGAACCATGTTTTTACATCTGGATTAATTTAGGTCTCTTTTAGTATAAAGAAAGTGTTCCATGTGTTAAGAGAATCAATAGAATATTGTGCAAAAACGGCAGAAAATGAACAATTTCTAGCGAGGCTGAGGTATGCAACACAAATCGGAGTCGAGGGTGCCGAAGACGCCCAAGACAGAGACGAGTGCTGAAAACACTCACCCGAGTCTGAAATAGCTTTTCTTTGCACCGTATTCTTTTTATCAACGGCATGATTAGACCTTTTTTATGTATGTGGATCGAGTGGCAAATTGTGCATCTTGAGTCGTGCACAACACAATTAGAAATGTAAAATATAAATTAAATATATACAATTAAAATGTATAGTATCAGATATACAATTGAATTTCAATTGCATTTATATATTTAAATACATGATTTTAATAGCAGGAAATAAATTTACGGGATTTTTAAAAATATCCATTTTTTTCCTGAAATAGGTGAGAAATGGATATTTTTTCTTCCTTTCAAACGAGGATCTTCTTTCAAATGAGAAATGAATATTTTAAACCTGCTTTTCATTTCTCACTTTTGAATGGATATTTCTCAATACTTTAATCAAACACGCTCGAAATGCGTCATTTTCCATCCGGTTTATAAGCATGAAAAAGGGCCCATTTCATGCCTACGTTGAGAAAAAATACTTGTAGGTCAAAGGCATTTTTCATTGAAGAATTAATTTTGCATTCCTCTTTCAATTCTAATGTTAAAATAAGTTTTCAAACATTTTGGAACTTTGTTACACTACTTATTTTAGTATAAAGAAAGAAAGTTATATTGTTTTAGACATGTTTTAATGTTTATAAACTGATTTTTTAGTTTATTGTAATTTATTTCATAATTTAGTATAAAGTTAATACAATGAGTAAACAAGAGCCGCGGAGGTTTGTGGACACGGATTAGGCCTTTTTATAAGAAGGTCTCATGTACTAATCCCGATTTGGTACCTCTGACTTTTTTCGAATCCTATCTAAAACTGTAAGGATACCTTTTACATATTTTCTCTCACTTTTACACCTTAAATAGGTGGAGGATAAGGCATGGGGTTCTATCAATAAGTGCATACTGCTACTTTAATACCGACTCTAAAGTGGACAGGAAAAGTTCCGCACATTTCTCTGGTCTTGGTAAAACCCAACTCTAATCCAACTAATAACTGTTATTAGTCGGTCATTACAGCGTGGATGTATCAGGTTAAATACACACGTTAGCTTCAATATGCCTATAATGGAAGGTGTACAAAAGCTGTAACCAGGATAGGGAAAATAGCACGAGTAAACTAAATAACAAGAAATATTAACACTTACAGTAAGACTTAAATGTAAAAGTAAGGATGCAGTTCAACGGACTCCGTATAAGTGCTTTGGGTAATACATACGTCCTTGAAAGAGGCTAGTTGCTCAGCCTCTAAACCGAATCTTATTTAATCTAAATTAATAAACATTAAAATACGACTTAAAAATAATAATTTTCATTACGTATACTAGGCACGGTAAGATTAGAATTTTAATAAAGATTAAAAAGGATTTAAATACAAAAGCAAAAGGAATAAACTACAATAATTCAAAAACTTAATTTATAACTTTATCTATCGCAGATAGAATAATCATTCGCTTGTTTAAAAGAGGTCTCTTACCTAGTGTACACACACCTAATGCAGCGGGGATCAAATTAACAATGCGGCTAATTAAAGATAAGAAACAAGAAACGAACAGTCTTCACGAGTCGAAAACTACGCTAGACCGATGATCTCGATCGCTGCCGAAACGTATCTACCAATGCTGTCGCGCGCTCTCTAAGTTGTAATTAAATCTAATCAAGAGGCGCGATAATCAAATCGCGCTACATCTTAAAACTATACAAGAGCGCACTAGGCGCGAATAAATGCATGGCAGAGATTATCATAAAACTGGCCAACGAAGGATGGTTTGAGCTCTTACATATGACGTTATAATTATAAAGACAGTAATCAGATAGAAAGTATTCAACTCCCACACTTGAATGTTTGTCTCAGACTAACACAATGACTTTATTTATTATTTTTTTTCCTTAAGTTTACGTAAGAGCTAATTAATTCTTGACTTAACAATATTACGTACCAACATATCATTATTGATTCGCCCTCTTGTTCCTATAGCAATACTACTTCATCATGTAAACTGTATAAAGTTTGTCTCGTATATAGAAAAACACTATTAGTGAACCTTAATATACGAAAGAAATGCTTTTCTCAGTATACTTAACTAATAATCATACACATACAAACATAGAACCAAAACTCAACTTGTAGAAAGACGTGTACCTTCTATATTAGTATTGCTGAATATTTTCAACTCTCGTAAAATCATCATAGTACCTACCCTCCCTCTCTGTCTCTGTCTCTCTCTCTCTCTCTCTCTCTCTCTCTCTCTCTCTATTTCTCTCTCTCTCTCTCTCTCTATTTCTCTCTCTCTCACTCTCACTTGAAAACTTAATTTTTTGGAATCACAGACGGCAACAATACATACCCTTGTCAACTTTCAACCAACGTCTTGATGAGCATGGGGGTTAAATCATTGACCCCCAAAATTTGTTTTTTTTTTTAAACGAACAATAAACTTGACCACACAATAGATTGGTTTATCTCTTACCTCGCTGACAGATGTCAGACGATCGCTGATGAGGGTGTAAAAATGTCAGATTGGATTCGCACCTTCGCGTGGGTTCCCCAAGGATCGGTTCTACACCCTTTGCTATTTGTCATTTTCATCAATGACCTTCCGCAAAAGGAGATTTGAACCTACTGACTGGGGACTTCACGTGTTCTACATCAGTCAGCGTGTGTTTGGTACTCTATGTCAACTTCGACCTCATCAATACACCCTGTCCTTCTCTGTTCGTAGATCACTTGTTCAATCCACCATCATACCATCCTTTGATTACGCCTGCCTTGTTGGAGCGAGCACAGGTGGTTAGATCATGTTTAACCGTAACGCAAATGATTAGGGTGGCTTTCAGTAAAGGCTTGATATTTGTGATTTTAAAAACAGGCACTCCTGAGTTCCTTGTAATAAATTTCATCGAAACCGCAGATACCGGGCAGCGCAGGTCTGAACGCATCCGAACAAAATCTCTTTTTCAACGTTCCCATAAAACATCCCTTCTCACCAACTCTTTTCACATTTCTGCGTCATATTTCTGGAATATCCTACCTTTATCAATCGATATCGATACCGTATAATAACCTGTGCTGAATCGGCGATACAAAGATCGTGACGATGACAGTGACAATGGTGCTATTATTACTATGAACATTCTTATTGCTATTGTTATCATTATTATTAGTATTATTAAAGTTATTATTATTCTATTTTATTATGTATTTATTGTATAAATATCATTCGCGCGCATTACTATTGTTATAATACATCTTTGTTATTTTACTTTTATTTGTATTTTACATTTTGTATATCTTTATAACCAATGGGATAACTAGTCCCCGGGTCAAATATACAAATCAATCTCTCTCTCTCACCTCTCTCCTTCTCTCTCTCCCTCTCTCTGTCTCTCTCTCTCTCTCTCTCTCTCTCTCTCTCTCTCTCTCTCTCTCTCTCTCTCTCTCTCTCTCTCTCTCTCTCTCTGAAAAAGAGCGTATTTCCGGACCTATGGATGAAAGCACGAGTCGTGCCGCTGGGCAAGTGTACTACACCATCGTCGGCGTCGGACTTTCGTCCTATTGCACTGCTGTGCTTTCTTTCTAAGGTTCTGGAGAAAATCGCTCATGACCAGATCCTGGAGTACATGACTGAAACTAAGCAACTTGACCCTATGCAGTCCGGCTACAAGAAGAACAACTCGACACAGACTGCTTTACTCAAACTGACAGACGATGTAAGGACAGGAGTTGACAAGAGACTACTGACTTTACTGTTACTGTTTGACTACAGCAGGGCTTTTGACACAATCTCGCCAGCTAAGCTCTTAGCAAAGCTGCGAGCTCTGCGGTTCTCCAGGCATGCATTAATCTGGATTAAATCGTACATTTTAGGGAGAAAACAAGCTGTCGTTGAATGCTCTGACACCAAGTCACCTTGGTTGTCAACAAATCTTGGAATGCCCCAGGGATCTGTGTTAGGGCCCTTGCTCTTCTGTCTGTACATCAATGACATAAAAGAACTGTTTGTCGAGTTTAATAAGGAATTAAAAACGGACGACCCGCGACGAGTGAGACATATATTATACGCCGACGACCTTCAGATCTACATCCAGATCCACCCTGACAGCATCGACGAAGGGGTGGAGATATTGGGTTGTGCATTACTCAGACTGAATAAGACCAAGACTAAAGCTATCATTTTCGGCTCTTGTAAATACATAAATAGTCTTGAGTTACAAGGTTTGCCGGAAATCAGTCTGGGAGATGGCGTCTCTGTTCCTTTCTCGCCGACCGTCACAAGCCTTGGTGTTATACTTGATTCTAAACTCACGTGGAAGCCACATGTGGACATGGTCGCAAAAAAGGTTAATAGAGTACTGTATAATTTGAGATTTTTTAGAAAGTATACCACTCAGGATCTGCGCAAGCACTTAGCAATGTCCCTTGTTTTTCTGCATCTCGACTACTGCTCTCTGGTGTATCTGGATGCGTCACTCGAACTTCGTAGCCGGCTGCAAAGACTGCAAAACTCGTGTGTGCGATACGTGATTGGTGCTAGGAGGGATGAGCACATCACCCCTTACAGGGAGCAATTACAGTGGACTCGGGTGGACTCTCGAAGAGCCGTTTTTATGGCGATAACCATCTACAAGGTTCTTCGGACAAAAGAGCCAGTCTATCTCGAGCCGCTTTTCAAAAAGAACGAATCGAAAAGCCCTGTAAGAGGTGAGGTTAAAGAACTCTCTATTCCGCAGATGCGTACTGAAACTGGAGTAAGATCTTTTCAAGTACAAGGTGCGCATTTGTGGAATTCACTCCCTTCATATATACGAACGTTACCATCATTGAAAGTCTTCAAGATGGCGGTCAATAAATATTTTGCATGCTTGGATTAATTGTCATTGTTGATTTTTCTATTTTCGTATTTGTTTAATTTTTTGTGATAACTTATCTTGTATTGTTAAATTCAAATTCATTGATATATTTATGTATTTTCATTTATTTATTTTATTTTTAATCAATCAACAAAATAATTTTAAAGAGTATGCATGTATTTATTAGTATGAATGAAAACGACTGTTAATGTATGTATGCAATTTATCCAATGACTGATAGATATAATAAGAACGATGTAGAGATCATGACTTTTATTTGACAACGAAGTGCAATACTTTATGTACCTGACGTCGCATATGTGCAATTATTTTAGGTTAAGTAACAATATGATATTAAATTTTAAGTGAAAAGACATGTATCAAATGTTTTGTAAATATTTACAAATAAATATTATATCTATGTATCTATCTATCTCTCTCTGTTTCTCTTTCTCTCTCTCTCTCTCTCTCTCTCTCGCTCTCTCTCTCTCTCTCTCTCTCTCTCTCTCTCTCTTTCTCTTCCTGAAAAGAAGAACAAGGCAACATTTATCTTCCGAAGCAACATCGGCTATCAAAAGCGACACTTCCGCGGGTTTGCTGAACGCGCTTCCAAGACACACTAAGTTGAGTCAAGCTGCTGCACTTGCGCGCATGCTCTTACAGCGCAACACGTACTCGTGCGGCGTCGCGTCGCGTCTCGTCGCCTTCCCGTTTACCCACGTACGCGACCCCACGGCGCGTATTGCAAATTGGATGGAGTCTGGCATGTATATATAGCCTTTCGGGTGGGACGACCGATACTCGTCCTTCGCGATGAAGCCTCCTCGTGACCCGGAGAGACGAAAAGAAACGGTGCACAGTGCAGTGAAAATCCAGAGCTCACCGGTATGCGGTATTCCAGACCAAGAGAGATAAATTCGCGCCATTTCTTAAAAGTCGCGCGCGTAATCCTCGCGCTGCCTTTGCGCCCACGGCTGTGGCTGCCCCCGCTTTCTTTTTAGCCGCGACGTATAAGTAGTGCAACGTTTCTCTTCCGTCATTATTCTTTGTGTGTATATATATATATATATATATATATATATATATATATATATATATATATATATATATATATATATATATATATATATATATATATATATATATATATATATATGATTCTCTGGGAAATCGAGATAAGAATTTTTTTTTTAATTCTTCGGTAAAAATATTCTTCTTGGTATGTAGAATGTATGTGAATTTTTTAAAATTATTTGAAACCCTTAAGTTCAAAGTTAATCAAGGCTAAATATGAGCATGTAGTCATTATTTACAGTTTTTAGAGAGTATATTCTACATACCAAGAGAAACATTTTTACCGGATAAATAGAAAAAAAAATATTTTTATCTCGATTTCGCAGGGTATCACGCATATGAATATATATATATATATATATATATATATATATATATATATATATATATATATGACTTATTAATCCCTGTAAGCTAGTATCAATGTGTCAGCACCATCAACTCTTCGATGTTTGCATTGAATATCTGGTTCCATAAAATTGGTCCTAGGATTAATAATTGTAGGGAGACCGTACCATAAAATTAGTCCTTAAATTAATACTTGAAGGCAGACCTTTCTCACACTTTTAGTTCTACTTGATTTAGCGCTCTACGTTATGTTAGTCTCCAATCCCTCTAGTAATCGGCAATCAATAAATAAAGGATTCTTGGTCTTCCTGCTGACATGAGACCAATAGATGTTGCAAAAAGCTTTATTTAAGGTAAAGCTATCAGATTATATGCTTATAATACTTTTAAATGTGTGTTCAGAGCTTTATTGACATTTCACTGGAAATTAATTTGAATCGCACTATATTAGGTTAGGTACACCCAACGGTAAATAGTATATTACGCATCTAGGGTGGAAAAGTATTACTCGACTTCGTTTCGGGTGGCAATTTACACGTACTATGGGGTAGCCATTTTTCCTCCCGTGGTGCGTATACTATTTTTCACCATACCCGGGCCGAAAATGACACATTTCAGTTTCGGAGCCAGGAGGTAATGTGGTACTTTCGGTCAGGGTATGGTGAAAACCATTTTTCTGAATATTCCCCTATATAACAACTTTTTCATAGGCGTATGAAAAAAAAATCGCATCTGATGACATCTTTTTATTGACTTCATGGCGACTTGACATTCTTACGCCTATGACAAAGTTGTTATTTAAGGGTACGTTCGAAAAAATGGTTTTACCGTTGGGTGTACATGCAAAAAAGAACTTAGTATTCATAATAAAAAGCTTGATTCCACTACTGCAACGCTAGTTCTTCGTTCCTGGAAATATTAAAATGATTTATTAAAAATCGATGATAATTACAGAACTTCTTGAAACTTACTGTAACCATAATAATTAGATAAAATTCAATCACATATCGTCTGTGTTAAATTAGGATTTGATCGACCGTGCAGTTATTAGTTAAAACTTAATAAGACAGTTAAGATAGAAAAATTAATGTATTTTACGAGTGCTGAAAATTTACTTTAAGGATTGAAGGAGATATTAGATAAAAATGAATTTGATTAATTCAAAAAAGTTTAGCCATAATTTTCATTCTACTTTTTCTTACATCATTCAATAAGTCAAAGTGCTATATTATTTTAGTTATTATTTTTCATGTCATCGTCTTTTAGTATTCTAAATTAAAGAATAATGTTTACAAATCTTTTTTCATTCGTTCAAATACTTTCATTAATTATTCACCTTTATCATCAAAGAGTAATTTTCTAAGCGAAGCTCTAAACACAGTGTCTTCACGCAAAATTCATGGATAAATAAGAAAATCAAAGCACAAACCCACCATAAAGTGCGGAGAATCAGCAGCACATTCACCTGCAAAATTTCTATGCCCAGGCTACAATGACTCCTCGGTAAAACGTCACATTTTTTCTTCCACAGTCTTCGCCGCTCTCTCTCTCTCTCTCTCTCTCTCTCTCTCGCACCCCATACACTCCACACAAGCTCGCGTGCAGGCATACACGCCTCTATACGCTCGGGCCCGTATATAAAGCGTATAAAGCCGGCGGATTACTAGACCGCGAGAGCGAACTTGAATGGAGCGAGTTTGGCCCGGGCAATTCTTCAGATTTCGCGCGAGAAAGCCTGCAACAGCGGGCCCTTCTCCTCCTCCCCCCCCCCTGCAAGTTCGCCGTGGCAAAGTTCCTTCCCGAAATTTCTTCGGGGCAGAGAGGCGGGGTGGGCGGAAGGTGTCAGAGAAGTTTCGAAACGCGAAAGGCAGAGTAAGGGTCATTACGATTTCACGAAGTACCGGAGAACCCCCGCGAACTCTCTTCTCTCTCTCTCTCTCTCTCTCTCTCTCTCCATTTGTTTCGCTCTGTGTGTGTATATGTATACTCCGAGATCCGCGGACGTATACAAATGCGCACTCGCCTATGAGCGCATGCACTGTATGATTGCTTTATCGAATGAGTTATTGGAGGGTTTCGCGTGTGGATGCGTGGAGTGCACGTGTGTATATGTATTTGCGAGCGCAGGAAATTATATTCGAGGGTTAATGATTTACGGGGAAACGATTCCCTCGGGATTTACTGATTCAAGAGCCAGGGCGCTCGGCTGCACTGCGCCGTACCGCGCCGAAGAGTTTCTTCGCCGGGAAAGCTGATAAATCTGGCATATCGTTAATATTGCCAATGCGAAATTTATGTTGGAAATTGATCGATTGAAACTCGTCTCGTTATTATCGGTTTATAATTTGGTTTCAAAAAATATCATTACACGAAGGGTGTTAATTAAGAATGGGTAATATTTTAGCGTGATTGATTTTGTCATTTTGATTATTTTATTCTATAACCTCGATGGTACCTATTACATGGAAAATTAAAAGAAAGTTAAATGAAACATTCAAATGATTAGGTCATTAAATACTTGAAATTAAATTTCACGAGTTTATGTCAGTTTTTATAAATATTTAGGTAAAAGTAATTTAGTCTTATCTTTTTAAGTTTTATATCTGATGCAACTCGGAATATATCTACTTATGTTTAGTTGTTTTCTATCACAATGTAAATGAGTATAAACTCAGCGTTATTCTTAATTACCCCATTAACGATAAAATAATTACAATTTAATTATCAATTGAAATAGCTTTTAATTACCACTTAGTTTTAGTTTTTAATTGAAAAATATTTTTAATTAACAACTAATTTTAATTCTCCATTGAAAAACATATTTAATTAAAAATTAATGTTAATTCTCAATTCAAAATATTTTCAATTAACAATTAAAATATCTCCTATTATATTTAGATTTAAAGTATTCGTACGTCCATCTGTTCGTCCAAATTTTATATGATTTATACATTTTAAGTGATTTTTTTGAGTCGGTAGTTGGGTACGTAGGTGGATAGGTGTGTAGTCATCGATGTCTGTGTGTAGATTGGTGTAGGGGAGAGCGAGATAACAGGAGTGCTCTTAATATCTTAAAAAATATACATCTATTCATAATAATTTTTCTTTTAGTACTTATTTATGTCATTAAACATTGCATTTTGTAAAACCCAAAAGAATTTATTAATTCAGAATTGAATAAAAAACATATTGTTTTAAATACCCTCTGACTTTTCTTTTAGTTAATTTCTTATGTAATAGTACTGTTTAATTGCATTGGAATATAATTTTGGGATTAAAATAAATACCTTACATGCTTTAAATTTTCAAAAAATGCCATTTTTACATGTTTTACCTTGCCCTGAAAGTGCCATTTTGATGTGTCGATTAATGAGGATGCATGTTGGTGGATTATCCTCTAGATGAAAAGCTGGGTAGGTAAATCTGTAAGGGGACAAGTTTGAGGATGGGTAGAATAATGTGAGCAGATAGACGAATATGCGGTTGGATGGGTGTGTGGGTCAATTGGTGGGTGGATGCGTGGATGGATGGTTGGGTGAATTAAAGCGCTGGTGTATGAATGGATATGTGGATAGATGGGTGAATGCGTGAGTAAACGAATGCATGCGTGGGTAGATAGACAAATGCATTTGTGGATAGATTATGCGTGGGTGAATAGATGGATGCGTGGGTGAATTGCTCGCATTTCGTCTATAATTAAGGTATCGCAGCGTCATATATAGATATCAATCAATCTCACCTTATTACTTAACTATAGTTATTTCGTCGAGTGTACATCTCTACTTGTTAGTTACACTAGTCACGATTACAACTAAATATTACAATTAAAATTTAATTGTCAATTGAAGTAGTGTTTAATTAAAAACTAAAGTTTAATTATTAATTATAACAATTTCAATTGAGAATTAAAATCTAATTGTCAGGTAATTGAATTAAAAATTTAATCGATTATTTGCAACCCCGGTATAAACTCATTAGACTTGCATTGAATACGGTTATTAATAATAAATTTAGTGTTCGTTAATTCATCAATATTAGATTATGAATATTTTAATCATGTTATAACAAATGTTTAAATTACATAAATAATAAGCTTTAAAAGATAAATCATTGGTAGAAATAAAATAAATCACTATTTACCTGACGTAAAAGAAAAATATAACAACCGGTGCTAGTAAGAGCCGAAAATGGATCAGCGAGCAATTAAAACTTTCCTTCGACTTCGCATTAACTTTATTCCAAGTCTATCAGTTTGACACGCTTCGCAACAGCCAGAGGAATTTTCCCACAAAATCTTAGTAATTGACTCGTCCAGCCACATTAGAATTGTATAGAAATGTCCGTGAATGAGATTACGTCAATTCTCATAATAAAGCCCGAGAAGAATGGATTTTCGCGGCTAAAGGGGTTGATACGAGAGAAGACAGAGAGGAAGAAGGAAGGAGACGCGAGATAGCGATTTTATTTAGTCACGGAAGGGTCTCGATTATCCGGGGCTCGGTGCTTTGGAGGCCCCCGGAGAAGCACTTTGTGGTCAATGAAATTAAAGGGTAATTACAGCGAGCTTCCTCCGACGCTTAACGAAGATTGATATGACGCGCGGGCGCGAGGTGCAAAATTACTCCTTTCGCAATTTCGCGCGCGCGAGAGAGAGAGAGAGAGAGAGAGAGAGAGAGAGAGCTGCTCGCTATAGCGAAGGTGCTATATACGGCCGGGCGTCTGCTCGCGCGCGATCCGCTCAATGAGTCCATAGACGTAAAATTATTAGACATCAATTTCCATTAAATTCGGTTATTGCCGACTGAACGATTTATCGGTATTAACCGGCTATTTTGACGATTATTAAAAGCGGCCGCTCGATCGCTGCTGCTGCTACCACTGCCACTGCTTCTCTATAGAAAATGTTATCATGGATACGTTGCTCTGTATGATTTCAGTAGATCGGCTATAGCCAATCGATCGGCCATAAAGAGAATTTTTCCTTTTTGCAGTTTCATAGATCAAGTTGATGTATTGTTATTCGATGTATGAGAAAGCTATAGCCTTTAATTTTCAAAAGATAATGTATCTTGACAAAGGAGTTTAATATTGGTAATTTTGTCACTTTTTGTTTCCATTCAAAGCACATCTATACGGCAGGATTTTTAAACTAAACGACACTACATTTACAGAGTTTTATACATGTAAAACTTGGCGAAGATACCTATGACGTGTTGACGTTATGAAGGCTAAAATAAAAATGATACGGAATTATAAAGCTATTAGTTATAAATCAAAAAAAGACATGAGTCGAAACGCGATCCCGTTCTAATGGATATTTAACTTTACAAGAATTCAATATAATTAAAATATGTAACATTTAATTAATATTATCTAATTCGAGGTTACCTATTTATTTTATAAAAAGATGCAGCATGTGTATATAGAATAATTTCCTTTATTATATAAAACGTTATTCTATATGAGATTTAACATAACATAAAATTTTCAAGATTTCCTTTACAATACGTTACTAATATTTAATATTAATTCCTAAGTTTATGCAATTCTCAATTTTCTTTATAAAAGCTGTCAAGGCACATACATAATGTACAAAGATATAAGGGGGTAGTATACACGTTCGATACATTTATTGACATAATACTAAATAAAGATGACAAAGTATAAACATGATACTATTCACAAATCAGCTATATGCTTTTTTAGAATTCGTAATAGGATTGATTGATAAATTAATGAGCGCGTTATTTAAAAAACTATACAACAAAAATCAAGTTAACTGTAACTCGGCTTTTGGTTGTTTATGATTCAGATTAAAAATATGCTATAAAAAATAATTCGATTTTCTGTGTAAAATTACAATTTACTCGAAACTGAGAGTGTTGTAGGTAATAAAAAAAACGTGATACTAAAATGTTTGATTTCCTCATATAGATAAATTCTTTAAATGTGAAACCAGTCAGCTCAATTTAAAATTTCTGATCTCATGGGAAAACCATAGTTTACATTACACTGTAATACATTTCGTCTACTTTTACGTAGCGCAAAGTTAGATAATTATATGATGACAAGTAAATCGTATATTGTTCAAACAGTGGATGTACGAAAATACTGTTTTGAAAAAGACCAAAAATTAGTTTATTTTTTAAGATAGAAGGTAGTTTAATTATTTTGTAAGCATTAGAGATTACCGTTTTAAGATTACCTGAATATTATCAAAAGTATTTTTTAAAAATAAATATTGTAGCTACAACCATAGTTAAATTTGAGAAAATTTTATCTCACATCAACCGTAAATGATATAGGTGTTTATTCAATTTCACATTCCTAATTTCAAGGATCAGTAAAAAAGATATATCATATTAATGTGTATAGAACTCTAGCGTTAGTTGATATATGGTTAATAAATAATTTGACTATCGGTCTCCACGAACAAACATACTTTATTCGTGGGGATCACTCGAGTGAACTTATTAACTTAATTGTTTATTAAATATATCATATTTGTATATTTTAAATATTTCTATTTACTACGGACATGATACTAGCACCCTACGTATTTTTCCAATTTTGTTGACAAATCTTATAATTATTCGCTTGCAAAAATGTATTAGCTTTAATGGAAGAATTTCGAATTATATTTTTTTTTAATCACCAGATGTTTGCATTAGAATGCATCTGAACATTTTTATATAGATATGGTAAATTTATATAGGGTTAACTACCCAATTAGTGTCACTTTTAAACTAACTCTTATCTATTACTTATTTTCTAGCAATTGTGTGATAAATATATACATTTCTTCTCGACGTAATCAATATTTAGTGGTCTATTTTTTAGTAAAATATCAGTAAGTCAGTAAGATGTATTACTGACATACCAATTACAGCCACCTTTCGTATTTATCAAGTTTCTGTTAAAAACAAATGATATAATCAAGTATATCATATTAATGTAATAAATAACTGATGTAAAAGAACACTTTTATTACAAAAACGGTCATTTTTAACCGTTTACTAATGAAAAAACAGCTATAAAAAGGTCAGCTTACGCTCGCGCTACAGACGACGCCATGTTTATCACTTGGACTAATATCTCCGTACAGTTAAAGACTTAACTCAAATTATTTGAAGGAATATTGATTTGTTTACTTGTTAATCATGTGAATAAAAGTTATAATTCTGTGTTAGAATTTTCGTACATATTAATTTGCAAGATTTATTTATATTTTTAATGAAAATGACGTAAGGTGTCAATAATGGCTGCATTGGGGAGTCAATCCAAAAACTAGAAAGATACTGTTATATTAAAAATATTATTTTTTTTTAAATAATTTAATAATGACATAATTTATTTTTGCAATATTGAATCTGTATCTATCTATAATAGAGCATAGGAAAATTATAATTTGTATACTATTTTGATGATGAAATTTGTAAACTAGTACATGTTAAATAGTAGTAAAATTTTTAAATGTGTGATTTATAAAAATGATGCGGTTTTGCGTCTTATGTATTTTTTTTGCAATGAAAGAAAAATAGACATTAAACGAATCTTTTATGGGTAAAGATTTCATTTGATTTTGTAGATAAAAATAGATTTTAGAATCAATGACACATCGCTGACACACTGATGTATGTTATGTACGATAATATGTTTATTGAAAAAAATTAATTTTTCAGTAGGGCACAAATCATTAAATGAAAATAGCTAGACAAGAAAATACCCATGACAGACGGTACTGCGCAGCTCTCCCTTATTTATATAATAATTTTAATTAAATTGTCTTTGGGAAAGCATAGTGCCAAAGCAGTTGGAAGCGTTTTATATAAATATGATATGTGTAATGTTTAGGTATGGATGGTCGCCGATGAAGGCATCTTAGAGGTCCCCTTAGAGGATTTTTGTATAAATATGATATGTCTGTTTGTTCAGGTATGTAGAGTCACCAATGACGGTATCTTATAGCTCTTCATCGAAGGTTTTTGTATAAATATGATATGTGTGATGTCCAGGTGTGTTAGTGTGTAGTGTCGCTGATGATGGTCTTTCAGAGATCTTCTCCTTTGCTTTTTGCATAAATATGATATGTGGGATGTCCAGGTGATTTAGGGTTGCTGATGGTGGTGTCTCAGAGGTTCTCGGCAATTCTTTTCACGTCTGAATTATTCGAACCCAAATAAAGAAACTTGTTGACTTATACAGTAATTATGTATTTCAAAATATCATTTTAGTTAGCACAAAAATTTATTTTATATACTTGAATAAAGATCTGTTTTGTGTATTTACAAATTTATAAAATCAA
The DNA here is from genome assembly GCA_949152435.1 of Gastracanthus pulcherrimus. Taxonomy (NCBI): domain Eukaryota; kingdom Metazoa; phylum Arthropoda; class Insecta; order Hymenoptera; family Pteromalidae; genus Gastracanthus; species Gastracanthus pulcherrimus. The sequence continues at coordinate 170,373,166 of OX424575.1, read as the reverse complement.
ATGCTACGTCTAAAATAAATGATGCTACGGTTACTTCAAAAGAGGAGGGAGAGGGAGGGGATGGAACCAAACTGGTCCAATATGTTTTCTTTATACATGCCTTTCTTTTTCTATATTACAACACGTTTTGTGAAAAAAAAAATTTCATATAAAGGATTTCAGTGTATTTGGTACCATCTTAAGGTGGAGTTATACTGAAATTTTGTCAATTTTTTCGTCTTTTTATATTTATTTTGCTTCCTCATAGAAGAAACTTTATGATGGTAAAAATAAGTTTTGCTAAAATCATATTAGAAACATATTTTGAGACTTAAGAATTCAAAATACACTTTTTTAAGAAAATGTCTGTATGGATGTGTGTGTGTGTGTGTGTGTGTGTGTGAGCGTGCGTGCGCGCGTGCATGCGTGCGTACGTTCGTGTGTGTGTGGGTGTGTACGTGCGTGTGTTTGTATAAACGTGAATCAGCAATACTCCGCATCTATATATGGTGAAACTTAATGTTTCAGAACTAATTTTTTATTTTTCTTAAGATATTTTCTTTCTTGATTCGTTTTTGTTTTTTTCAACGATTTTTTGATTTTGAGTTTTAGTTTTTCGGTTTTTTTAATACCTTAGAAATAATATCATCGGTTTAGTGAAAAGGCATTTGAAAGATCATAAAATTACCTAACCTTTTCTACCGGAAAGTTTGCATAAGGTTTGTTCTAGACAAAAACATCATTATTGGTCGAAATGGTCTAAATTTTTTAAAAATTTGCGATGATTAGAAATATGGGGAAGATTGTTCAGTAACAATTTTGAGTCAATTTATTTTTCTATATTTGAGAAAAAAATTATTTAGAAAAAAAATCGATTTTCTTTCTCCAACGATAACTGAAGTAAATCGGCAGAATTTTATCTGAAACTATACAAAAAAATAACTTTATACTATCTCATTACCTGTATGTTTTTTCAGATCATGAGATAATCTAAGTTCTGAGATATCAAGGCTATGTATTTATTGAAATTCTTTTTTGATCGCTTATATCTTAATAATAGCGCAGTCATTTTTTACTAATAAAGTCTCATTTTTTCGTTTTAAAATAAAGATTCAAAATTCAACAGAAATTTCAAGATTCATCGACTTGTTTGTGTTTTATAACGATTTTTCGATTTTTGAGTTTTAGATTTTATGTTCTTTGCTATATTAGAAATATTATGATAAATCTTTTGTAAATTCATTAAAAAGAGCATACAATTACCTATCTTCTATAACCATAAATTTTGGATAGGCTCTTTTATTTCTCCTAAATAATTTTTAGAATAAAAGAAACGTGACTCCACAGAGGAAAATGGTCTAGTAAAAATTACTATTTCGTATGGTAATGGCGGAACTTACAAGGAGACTATCAGGGATGCGGGTCCTGAAATTTTTTGAAACTTTCAGGATCATTCGCTGGTAGCTAGACACGAAGCGTAGCATCAATAGTTTTTATGAATGGATCCTTTTTCATAAGATATCAGCTATTCTGCTCCGAATATGCATAATTTCATTAAAAAATGATACCTCTAGCTATGATCATAACTCCGCATGTTTTTGAGACCTGGAACGTTAAAAAATATTAATCTGAGCCAAAATTATTAACAATTGAAGATATATCAACAAAAAAGCATGAAAAATCAATGGATTTAAAATACTTCAATTTCCACGAATATTCATGCATTTCTAGTTGATATATTTAACTATTAATAACTTTGGCTTAAATTAATATTTTTTAACGTTCCAGGTCTCCAGTTTTGTTCAATGCAAGAACATTCGGAGTTATGATCACAGCGAAAGGTACCATTTTTTAATGAAATAATGCATATTCGGAGCAGAATAGCTGATATCTTACGAAAAAGGGCCCATTTACAAAGACTACCGGTGCTATGCTTCATTTCTAGCTATCAGTGAATGATCCTGAAAGTTTCAGAAAATATCGGGACCCGCATCTCTGGTAGTCTCCTTGTTAGTTGCACAATCGCAAGAATTACTTTTATTTTAGTAATCAATGCTACATTAATATCAATTATTGTTATTTTTCTATTATAGTCGATTTCTAATATGTACTCGCGAGTGTAAGATAATCTGATAAATAAGCATAGTAAATATAGTGTATAGTATAGTGTTGTTTTAGCTATTGTTAAAAAAGTGATGAACCTCGGGCGCAAACCGTGAGCCTCTGGATCCGGATGCAGATACGCTCGGCACTAGAGAGATGCTGCCACCGCAGACTGCAGTTTCTTATCGTCTTCATATGTGCTATTGCGTCATGCTTCGTAACACTATTTTTCGATTTTCCGATTTTTGAGTTTTAGTTTTTCTGTATTTTTTTTATGTTAAAAATATTATGATCAATTTAGTGTAATTTTTAGAAATCATATTGATTTTTCACCATAGAATTAAATAGAATAAATAATTTTAAATTGGATCAATTTATAAAGTTTGAGGAAGGTAAATGCAAATGAATTGGCAGCGCTTTTTTTGTTGGTCTGCTTTAAAATTTAGTGAGCAGAAGACTTGAGCAAATATGTGAAATTTCAATAAACATTAATGCATTATATGTAGTATAAAGCTTCAAATATTCAGTAAAAATAGCTTAAAAAATTCACAAAAATTTTTTTTGATGACAAATATATGTACAAAGTTTGGGGGAAATAAGACTGAATATTAAAAAAGTTTTAAATTTTGATGTAACGTCACATTAATCGACGTTGATCAAATTACAAAGTTTTCGCTTTAGTTTCTTAAATTCAATTCTTCAAAAATAATGTGAAGATCTAATATGCGAAGAAAATATCGAAGATAATTTAATTTCACGTGAATCCTTTAATTGACTAATCAATTTATGAATAGTTTCCAAACCACCCAAAGTCCGTCTTTCTAATTTTGGAAAAGAATATCTCGTAATGCAAATACTTTACAAATATAATCCTTCCTCTGTAACAGAACGTCATTAACGCGCTCAACCAACGCACCAAACCCATTTAGCGCAGCAGTGTTTAAGCGCAAGTAAATGCGCGACGTTTCTCGTTCTCGTTCCGGCTCGCGAGCGTACCGACGAGCATAACAATTACGAATCGCGAAGCGTACTTTTATTTTGTTCATCCCGGGGGAAGGGTTATTATCGTCGCCGGGTCTCGCAGCTGCGCGGGGGAAGCGAAAAGAGAAAGAGGGGAGCGAGGAGGTTGCGCGCACACACAAACGCCGAGTTAGAGAAGCCTGCGGGAATCATTCCCGTCTAGAACATAAATGGAAGGTTGACGAGGCGAACCGAGCGCGGAGGTGAAATCTCATTTGCGGGAATCGTCTTGGCCCTTTTTATGACGTCTAGGCGCTTGAACGCGACGAAGACGGAGATAGAGAAAGCAGAATAGAGTGAGAGAGAGAGAGAGAGAGAGAGAGAGAGAGAGAATCATGACGTCCAATGGTTCGAAATACCCGCGAGCTTTTCGTCTTCCATTGTCGGGGAGTGAAACGATCTCGAGGGCAGTAGTCGAGAACGAAATCTGATTGTTGTGTATTGATACTTTAGGTTGTTCTTAATGCTCAGTGGAAGTACGACCAAGCGAGTGATTCTACTAGGCGTATAAGCCTCTTCTGATATAGCTTTTATTTTTGTTTTAACTTTTTGAGCTTAAATATGAAACGCAGCGAAACGAGCAATGCTTCTTGAACATAATGAGAGCAGTTTATTTGAAGCTAAAAATCAATGAATTAAATTGTTAGAATTCATATACTTTTGTTAATAATTAATGGGATTTTAATTGAATTAAATAGTCATTCATAACTATATTAAACATATTTTTGTAACTATGTTAAGCAATAACAATAAAAAACGCTGCCAATTCATTGACACTTAGCTTCTCCAAACTAAGTTAATGGTTCTAATATAAAAATTTTTGTTGTAATTGATGGTTTAATTCACAACAATTAATTCAACTAGCTGTAGCCATAATCTTATTTCAATTATACATTTATATTTTTAATTTACATCTATAAATATTTTAAATTTGTTTTCAGCAGTTTTCGGTAGCATTATCTTTTAAATTTAGAATTTTAATTTTATATATTTCACTTTTAAGTTGAGTTCAACAACATTTAAAATCACATAATTAGATCGTTCATTTTTACCCAGATTTATAAGAAATAAATCATAAAAAGTACTGACCATGGTAGAAAATTATCTAGTTTTATTGAAGCCCTCGATTATTCACATGACAAACTAGATTTTAAAATATCAATGGTATGGTTATAAAAAACAGAAATATCATCGTTTATAAGTAATTTAATACTCTTTCAAATGCAAAATGAAACTGTCATATAGCCCTCCTTGGATCAGTGGGTAAGGCGCTCAAGCAGTCAATGGTTCGATTCCTGGTGAAAATTGTCCAGAATTTTTTCTTCGAGTTTTTCGTCTGGAAAAGATCTCCGCTATGCATTGTGCTTTGATGCAGGACGTATACGCCCATACAGCCTCATCAAAAGTGTCTGAGACGCTAGTAAGCAGGTGATGGGTATCGCTCGACTGTTATCGGAGAAGACAACAAGCAAGTATATAAAATACAAATGTGAAATACAAAATCACATATTCATTGTGACATATCGGAATCCCAAAAAAAGAGGGGACACAGGGCCATTAAATACAAAGAAGGAAAGAATTAAATAATCATATTATTTCTAAAATACAAAAATAATTTACCTTATCGATTTCAGAATATCGTAAAATATCGTAAAATAAAGAAATTATTGTAAAACACAGAGAAATCGATAAATTGAAAAATTTAATTTCGATTCTCGAGATAGAGAAAAGAAATCAATTAAAGAAAATTAAAAAAGAAGATAACCTCAAATAACTCAGAATGTAAAGTTCGTTATAATCTGGGGTTTTAATAGTCTCAAGAGATAGTAAAAAGCTATAATTATGGAATTTTTTAGAAGGTATATTGACGTTCTACTTAAGTTATGATTAGCAAAAAAAACATTCTTTTTTACTAAATGATTTCTTTCTCGAAAAAAGAAAAGTATAAAGACTTAAAAATTTTACAGAATATTCTTATCCATATTCCTAATCACTTCAAAATTTTTCAGAAATTTTCCGTGTTATATTTATCAGATATCACCTTTTGAACCAACTCGACGTTTTCATGTACCTCAGAAAGAATAATATAGCGTATTTAAAATTTGGGGTCGGGAAAGATAGGTAATTTTATGTTATTTCAAATGCAATAAGAATGAATTGATGACATTATTTCAAACATACCAAAAAACCCAATATACTGAAACGCAAAAATTGTAAAACTGCCAAAAAACTAGAAAACATCGAAAAACAATACAAATTTATTACAGTCCCCTTTCTTTGAAAAAAGAAAGAAGATCATTGAGCCCTGAAACATTAATTTTGACCGGAATGTTCAGAGTAATTTTCATACACATCCGTATACACACATACACCCACACTCACACGCACGCACACACACTCACACACACATATGCACACACTCACGCACACACGCACACACGCACATACACACACACGCACATCCATACAGACTTTTTCTAAAAGTAGTCTATTTTGACTCCTAATGTCTCAAAACATGCTTCTAACATGTTTTTAGCAAAAAAATTTCATTTATCGTCACAAAGTTTCCTCTATGAGAAAGCAATAAAAAATAAATAATAAATATAAGAATAAATATGTATATGTGTTTACTTATATTATTTATAATACTATATTATATTATAAAGGAAGAAAGAAGAAAGCGATAGAGCGGGAGAATGAAAACAGGGAGACAGAGAAAGAGAGAAAATCCATCGATTGTCGATTTTGAGAGATTACTCGCAAAGCTGTTGTTTTAGTGTGAATACCTGATCTCTTTCTCTCGCGTGGCGCCAAGTCACCTGCAGCCGGAAAATTTTAACATTATAAACTCATAAACTTATCAACTCGAGTTGCTGAATATCTACAGTCCCGATTAGGATTTTTATTATATCGATCGTAAACATAATAATCAACATAATTATCTTCACATTAACGGAATTCTTCGAAAATCAACGTTAAAGAAGAAAGAAGGAAAAAGTTTCAATATCTACAGTATGCATGAGTGTGTATGATCAGTGTCATATATTGTTAAGATTATGGTAATTATTTATAATCGACCCACGACCAATCGACATTTTAATATATTTTTTATTTCTATTCCCTTTGTATTACATATTTCTATTTAATGATAAATACAAGAATAAATTTCAGTTTTAACTTTTAGCAATTTAATAATTATTATTGATACATGAATGCACAAATTTTTATAGGGCTATAATTTTTGGAAGAAATTTCTAATGGAATGATTAATTTTTTCAAGCGCAAAGAATAGTTTAGAATTTATACAGTAAAAAAAACAACGATTTGGATTTTGAATTGGCTTTACTCCGTTTAGAAATTATAGAAAAGAAATTAATATAAAATATTTTGTAGTATATATAATTATAGATTATTATGAACATTTACAATAGCATTGAATGGAAATATAGCTATGTATAATATTATACTAAATAATATATATATATATATATATATATATATATATATATATATATATATATATATATAAATACATTATATATTAGTAACACTGGAAAAACGACTTAAAAAAATTTTTTTTTTATTTGTTCAGTGAAAATGTTCCTCTTTGTCTGTAATATGTATGTCAATTTTTTCAAATTTTTTAAACGCTTAGGTTCAAAAATGATTAAGGCTAAATATGAACATGTAGTCATGTTTTACATTTTTTAGCAAATTCCAATCTCCATTAATCAACAAAATTAAATCTTTTTAAAAGTAGCAACAAAGGAATTTTTAGAAAATTTCCTGAATTTTTGATAAAAATTGTTCGAAAAACTTTTAAAGCCCCTTTCGATAAATTAAACTCATTTTAAAACTTATAATCCTTAAAAAATTCTATTTGATCACTAGAACGATTACACCAAAAATCACGAAGATATGTTTATCAGTACAAAAGTGACTGCCATAGTCGCAAAATTGCAGAACTGCAATATTTATATAAAATAAATCAAAATAACAGGAAATATTGTTAAAAAGATTATTAAAATGCACATTTTGGCAATAAAGTCATATTTAGCTTCAAACAACTTTAAATATATGGAATTTAAAATATCTGAGAAAATTTACGACCATTTTCTATACCAAAAGGAACATTTTGATCGAAACAATTATTTTTTTTGTTCTCTATTTACAAAAGTCACTTTTGTAAAAAGCTATCTTCATGATTTTTGGTGTAATGGTTTTGTGTAATTTTTATAAAAAATTCAGGAAGTTTTCTAAAAATTCCTTTGTTGCTATATTTTAAAAAGACTTAATTTTATTGAATAAATGGAGGTTGAAATTTGCTAAAAATTTAAAACATGACTACATGCTCTTATTTAACCCTGATCAACTTGGAATCTAAGGGTTTCAAAAAATATGAAGAAATTCATTTACATTTTACGTATCAAGAGAAACATTTTTACCGTGGAAAAAAAAAATTCTTTTGATGTCGATTTTCCATGTATATATTTTTTAAGTGGCACTTGCAACTCGTAAGTGCATCGCGTCATCTACGCAAGCCTTCCACGCATCCCTATCTTGTGCTAAATCCATTCATGAAGCACCCTCCCGCCCGATTCCTATTAGATCTACTTTAACGTTGTCTTCACATCTGCGTCTCGGTCTACATAGAGGTCGTGTTACATTTGGCTTGTCCTTCATAATATGCGCTGCCGTATGGTCATCTCCCATTCTTGCTACGTATCCTGCCCATCCTAACGTGCACGATTTTATTATTCGGTTAATATTCGGTGAAGCGTACCGATTGTGCAACTCGTCATTGTGCAGTTTCCTCCATTACCCGGTTTGCTATCTTTCTTCGGCCCGTATATTTTACTTTATGCTAAACTAACTAAATATAGTTTTGTATCGTTTTCTTATTTAAATTTCAATCACTTTTACTTTGTTGTATTCCATAAAAAATTCTTACCGTAGAACATCCCGTTACTATAGAACATCAAAAGTTGTAAATTGTGATAGGTCATTTTTGGGCGACCATGTATTTACTAATATTATGAAAAATATTACTTTTTCTCAACTCGTGCGTGAAAAAGGCCCTTTTCCATGCTGGTAAAACGAATGGAAAACTGAGCATTCCAAGCGTCTTTGCCGGAGCGGGAGGAAATTTTCATTCCCTCCCGCTGCAGCAGGTAGAAATGATTCCCTCCCGCTGTAGCGGGTGAAATGTATATTGCCCCCCGCTCTTAAAAATCTCTAAAAATAACGCCAAAATTTGAAAAAAATTTTAAATATTATAAAAATTTCAAATTTTAAAAAACTTTGATATGTAGAAAAAAGTCAAAATTTTGAAAAAAATTATTCATTTTATTTTGTAGGACTGGTGGATGACTCGAAATGCCCATTTCCCCATTCGCTTTACATGCATAAAAAAGGCCCTATTCACACAATTGTTAAAAAAATACGGTGTACAATATACTACTTCATTCCTGTTTGAGAGAAAATAGTAATATCTTTCAATAAGTAACAGTATATTGTTCAACACCGGGGGTGGGGACGGGGGTATGCTATTTCTAGCTACGCTGATCTAGTCAAACATTGAGCTTAAAAATGCCTCCCTCCCCTGTTACATACTGTACCTTTTTTAACAAACACATGATTGAACCATTTTTATACATGTGGATCGGTTTGGAAATTGTGCATTTTGATTCATGCAGCATATTATAATAGGTAGAAATAACCATTCATGTCTGCGCTTTTTTGGTGTTACTTTGATTTTATGCATTTTATTTATTTAGATAAATTATCTTCATTTAACTAAGTAGCTAGTTATTGAATCTTTTACCTAACGGGTAATCGTACGGTCCATTTTATCGGAAAATAATCTGTACCATTGAATATATTTTTCTACGTTTTTTCATATGAAACATATTTTGTTTATATATTTTGGATAAATGTTATTCGATATCGTAAGTGTAGAAAGGGCATTAGGTTTAAACACAGTTACATTTTATATCAAGTTTCACGAAAAGTCAAAAATATAATGCACAAGGGTTTAAATTACCCACAATGAAGTCAACAACCTCGAAATCCATTGCAACATAATCACATCAAGTATATAAGACTATTCTCTAATCACTCTAATTGGATCGATTCACTATCATACTCTAACATCTGACTAAAAAGTTCGAACTTATAAAAATCGCGCCTCGACCATCTCGTTCTCGATTCTCATTTAATCATCCGATACCTTATTAAAATTAATTCGAAATCGCTCGCACTCGATCTTCTTTCGCGCCTATCCTCGTCCGCTCAACCCCCACCCGTTTCCCGTTCTCTCGCGCGCTTTCACTTACTAATCTCGTAACTCCTTCACGGCCTTCCCACGACTCGTGCATTAGACTCCGGCGCGCGCGCGCGCGTCGACTATAAGACGAGTGCATCTGCCTTATCAGGAGGGCATGCGAAACTGTGTGTGAGAGAGAGAGAGAGACATACGGAGCCGTGCCACTCTATTTCACACGAGAGGGGCGTAGCTTCAGCCGTAGCCGGGGCTAGAGCGTTCCCAGGACTACCTTGACGTGACATTCGAGAATGTTAATGAAACGACCATTACCTCGCGCCGATGAAATTGTAATGACTTCGCCCCGTTGCGCGCGCGCGCGGGGTCGTTAATCCGCACGCCTCGTCCTCATTAGAGAGAAACTCGGCGCCGAGGCACGTCATGTCTATCCACCTCGATTGTTTGCCGAACGTCGAACACTAGGCTGCCGCGCGCGCGCGAGTGCCACTTGACTCGTTCGTCTCTGTGTCGCTTCGCTCGCTGGCGTTCGATCCTATGTATATTGTTCTATCTCGTGTGTCTGTGTGTGTGTCGAGGTCGATGATTCCGCGTAAGCGAAAGCTCGAAAGTATCGCATTAAATTGGTAGCAAAGGCCGGTGAAATTCGACACGATTGTAGCAGACTTTGACTGCTTTGTAAAGCGGGAGTTTGCGTGATTTTCGAGTATCGCTTTGCAGCTCGAGTCGTGTAGACAGTTTTTAAGGGCTTTTTAATTTTGAAGGCGATTTCCTTTAGGAAGTCTCGCTCTGAAATTGCTGATATTAGTTTATTCTCTAAATTCTGAAAATGAAAATGATTTCTACGGGGTTATGATAAATCGTATATTTGGAAAGTAGCTTACGTTAAAAAAATTTGTTTTTGACGATAATTCAAGAAGCTTACTTTGATTTATTTAGTTTAATTATTGTTGTTTCTATAACTATAGTTCAATGAGCTGATAAGCAAAACAAAAATGGTTTTAAAAACATTTGTCTAACAATTTACTATCCGTTATACTTTCAAAATTAATAATTATTTATTGTAAAATCACAAGAATAACATTATTGATAATTTATCAACATAAGTTATTCTCATTTACGATTTTATATTTTATCATTCCATATATATTTACATCAAATAATATAAAACTAAAAATTTAAGAAAATTTATAAATAATAAATGATTTTTTAATGGATTAAAAAAAATAATGGATAAATGAATGTTTTAATTATTAAAATAAGAACATTTGTATGTAATTAATTAAATATTGCTAAAAATAAACCATTTTATATACATTGATAAAATAAATACAACTTTATAAGTAAGAGATTCTATAAATATTCGCTTTATTAAATAAATTATTTACTAGATATTACGGTTAAAGAAAATGTCGTTTTCGTGTATAATAAAGGAAGAGCCTTACCTTATCGAAAAGTTCGGGTCGGAAATGATACATAATTTTAAGCTCCTTCAAGTGCATTTTATCCAAATCGATTTTATTAATTTTAACGTATAAAAACACCTAAAAACCAAAGCCTAAAAATCGAAAAATCGATAAAAAAACAAAAAGCATCAATCAATCAAAAATATTAGGAATTTGTCAGCCGCCTTCGTGCGTCAAATACAAAAGATATAAGCCTTGAAACGTTAAATTTAACCGTGGATTACTCGAAATATAGAAGTATACTTACGTACACTCACAGATACACATATACACACATACACACACATACGCGTATACGCACACATACACGGACGCACGCAGATACACGCACATGCACACACACAAATCCACACACACACACGCACATACACCCACACACACACACCGGGCGGGGTTCCCTCATAGTCCCCCATCCACGTACTTATCGTGCCCAACGTTACTTAACTTTACCGATCACCCGAGGTGTAGCTCCGCCGACCCGCTATAGCATTGGTCTATATAAGTATTTATAAATGTCTTAAGAAATAATAAAAAAATCATTTACAAGTAATTATTTATTTCTCTAAGTAAATAATTTCCTGCAATGTAAATTTGGTTTACAGTGTTTTCGATACAACTCTTTTTCTTTGCAGCTACCACATTTTATTTTGGTTGTAGTCTATCTTACTGTAACGGCTTATAAATTTACCATCTAAACATCAGAGTACATATAAAGAGACATCCTGTAATCGGGGAAATTACTAAATGTATAAACTCTCCTCCGCAAAGCCTTGATCAAGGTCCCCGAGGCCGTAATCAGAAAATTAATTTTTTACGGTCATAATGCCTCCGCCTTTGAGCAAAGTCCGTATTAGAGGAGCAAGATAATGACGCGGACTCAAAGTAAGAGGGGACCGTGAGCAAGTAGCGAAGGAGCGCGAAAGGAGCAGGGAAAGGGAATAAGGTATCTCTCATTACCTGGAATTCCCGGGGAACGAATGGGGCCATTAATTTTCCGCGAGAGGAAAACTAGTGAATGGGGACGCGCGACGCGCGCGCGGCAATAGGATACGCGTCGTCGGCCTCGCCCTCTCTGACTCGCTTGGCCGGCCGGCTTACTTATGGCCGGCGGCGCGCGCGCACGGAATTGCAGGCCTTGCGCCATGCTCTTCTTATCTTATAATTTTCCAGTTGCAGCGCGCGTGCCCTGATAGTTCGAATGAATTTGGCGTTTTTTTTGCGCGCGACGCGGATTGAGAGCCAAGTGTCAGGCTGATGTAGCCCAGCTTTCTTTCAGCTTTCGCGATTAGTCTTGACTGGTAAAACTTATTAAGTTCGAGATTGAGTGTGTGATGCTAGCATAACGAACACGGAAAACTACATCTTCCTTGGGTCGTATCATAGTTTATTTTATGTGTAACTATTTAAAGATTTCTGTGTAATACAATATTTTTTAAACCACTTGTCTGACCAGTAAAGGATGTTACTACTGTCATCTCTTTACTTTAGCCTTTCAGCTATATTCATGATGACAAGATATCAATAAAATCATTATCTGATTATGATATCAATAAACTTTTCTTATATGAAACTTTAAATGTTTTATGGTTGGCATAGTTATCTGAAATCGATATACATTCTTTGTCAATTTTATGTTCTTAAAAACGTATTCTCTTTAAAATAAAAGTGACGTTGAATATCGATGAGGAGCTTATTGATTCATCTATCAAATAAATGGCCATAGAATTTATTTTGAGCGTATACGTTGAGAAAATCTTGAATACTATTTTGATTAAAAGTCTATTGACTTAAACTTTTAATACTACACTGACATATTATATATACATAATACACTATTGCTTAGACGAGAGTAAAAAATAGTAAATTTCCAAATTAGGTTTAGTACTGTATTCAAACCAAAGATTATTTATTTTCATTTATATCTTCATCTTTATAGCTATCTTCTTCTGATCTAGTTATTATAAGCTTATCGTTAAAATTAAAATAATACTATATTTACACTGCATGCCATATAATAATCCTATTTAATTGTAAAATCTATATTCCACTAATATTCCAAATAAGCATGAAAATCAGTATTTTATACCTTTTTTAGCACATCTGTAATTTTGAATCGTTTTTGTGATGCAATTTATTTTTTTTATTATATTGTATTCATGCATTACAAGACAACGTGTATAACTAACATATTTATTACAGTTGTATGGTTTTTTTTTTTTTTTTTTTTTAACGTCGCCATGTTTGTGCTTCCATGTGGTGCTAATCGACGACGGGGGTCTGCGGTGTGTTTGTAAACAAAGCACATGTAATTTTTACAGAGGTGCTTGTATCAATCGGCAGAGACTAGGATTCGAACCCGGGTCACCGGCGTGGGAATCCGACACTCTACCGACTGAGCCGCCGCAGGCCCCTATTTGTATGGTTTTAAACTCATTTTGTCTCACCATTGTGTGGTTTCTGATGTCTTTCTCTAATTTTTTTTTAACTATATCTTAATTATTACACAGGGATTATAATTTTTGTTTATTATTGTGCTTTATTTTGTTTTTTTTGTGGTCATTCATTTCCTGAAAATAAAATATTCTGCTATCATTTTATGGTTTTATGACGTTTCTCATTTTGTCTAATTATAGTTTCTCATCACTTATTGTGGTTTCCAATGTTCTTTTTACATTTTCTTTTATAGTATTTCTTTATTATTGCGGCGTAGATAAAATGTTGAATGGTTTTTTTCGTTTCATTATGTTTATTTTTGTAGTCATTTTTATCTTACAAAATAGAAAATGTTCTTCTGGCGTATTTTAATGTTTTTAATGCGTTTCTTATATTGTCTGATTGTGGTTTTTGTTGTTTCTCCTACAGTATTTCTCAAATATTTCTTTATTATTTTATCCTGGTTAAAATTCTCTTGTATTTCATTTTTTTTTCTATTTTGTGTTCATTCATTTTTACCATAAAAGAAAATATCCAACTAACATAGATTTTATATGTTTAATGCATTTTTTTCATGTTGATTTATCATTTTGAATATCTGGGTATTTATGAAAATTGGAAATATTTAATGTGAATTGAAGAGATAAAATAAGTGTAAAATATATTTTATTTCGTGCATTGGAGGTTATAATAATATCAATAAATCAAAATAATTAATAAGTAAAGTAATTTAATTTTTTTAATATGTTGTTTATGTTGTTTGAATGTACTTTTTTCTTGTATTAAAAATAATAATGATAATAATAAATTGTTGATCTAGCTAATTAATATTAAACATGTCATTATTTCGTTAATGTCCTTTTTATGTTGGCTTATCAATTTGTACATTTGGGTTTTTCGAACATCGTAAAGTTACTACGAAAATTGAATACAAAATTATTAAATATTAAATGTATTAAGAGCACGAAATTCTAGGTTAAGTTATGTACCCATGTTAGGGGTCAAAGTGACTCCTAGGGGTCATTTAGAGGGAAAACCCTGTTTAGTGGGAAACCTGGAAAATCGTGGTTTTTCCAAGAATGATCCAATTAAAAGTTGTTTAGGTCGATAGGGGCCATAGTTGCTGGCCTTGACCTTCACCTCTATCTTAAAGGTAATTTGAACGTCAAATTGTGTTTTTCATTTAATTTTTTCAATTCTTTATTTAAAATGACCCAATTAGAAGTTGTTTAGGTCGAAGGGGGCCATAGTTGCTAACCTAGACTTTGACCTTGACTTCCATTTTCAAGGTGGTTTCAAGGTCAGATTGTCTTTTTTAAATGGGAACCCCCAATTTTTACTTCGAATTTTGAAAGAGCACGAAATTCTACGTTAATGTATGTACCCATTTTAGGGGTCAAAGTACTCCTAGGGGTCATTTAGAGGTCAAATCCCTGTTTAGCGCAGGAAAGTTGGTAAATCGTGTTTTTTTCCAAAAATGATCTAATTAAAAGTTGTTTGGTTCGAAGGGGGCCATAAGTTGCTGACTTTGATCATTACCATGACTTCCATTTTCAAGGTAATTTGAAGGTCAACTTGTGTTTTCATTTAATTTTTTAAATTTTTTTATTTAAAATTAACCAATTAAATGTTGTTTCTGTCCAAGGAGGCCATAAGTTGCTGACCTTGACTTCGCTTTTGATCTCCATAACTTTTAAATGGATTAATTCTGCTATTTATTTTTCTTTATCAGACTACTGCTTTTATTGTTTAAAACAGATCGCCATATATATATATATATATATATATATATATATATATATATATATATATATATATATATATATATATATATCTACCTATATTATATAATCGGAAGCGTTATTGAGTCACTCCACGCCTCTCCACCCCCTCCACCCCACTCCACTCCCCTCCAAATCCCCTCCACATCCCCTCCACATCCCCTCCAGATAATAACGTTAACTTGTTTTAAAAACTACGTTATTTTTTTACTTATTTGCCACTCCACCTACTCATGTATATACAAAATTACTATGTGCGTTTTACAGGGTTGAGATAATCATTCTTTGATTATATAAAAAAATATAAAATAATTAAATAATTTAATTCTTGGCTTTTTATCAAAGATTTTAAATACGGCAGTTTATCAAAAGATATATATTTTTTAAATCAATAGCTGTTTAAAATGTTAGAATTTTTTTACGTATTTTTCGATAACCTCACATATAAGTCAATGTATTTAAGCGGCCTAATAGTTTAGAAATCCGCCGCGTAATCATGTAAAATACGCGAGGTTCCAAAGTTCTGCACATAGCGATTAGAATGTGGGTTAGTTGGGTATAAGGATTTTTGGTTTGAACATTTATGTATAACAATAGTCGGTATCCGTTGGGTATTGAGCTGTAATATTAGGCGTTTGATTTTTTAATTAAAATTTATAGTACGTGGGTTAGTTGGGTATAAGTATATTCGGTTTACACATTTATTTATAACAATATTCGGTGCCCGTGGGTAATTTTATTGTTATATTGGGCTTTTAGTTTTTTAATAAAAATTTATAGAACATGGATTAGTTGGTTCTGTGGGATTTTGGTTTGAACATTTATTTATAACAAAGTCGGTGTCCGTGGGTAATTTTGCTATCATATTAACCTTTTAGTTTTTTGATAAAAATGTACAGAACGCGGGTTGTGTTTGGTCGGATGTGGTTGGGTTAGTTGGCTATAACGGTTTAAGGTCTAAATTTATTTATTTACATTTATTTATAAGAATAGTTGGTGTTTGTGGTGTATGGAACTGTAATGTGGAGCATTTTGTTTGTGGATTCGGTGGTAGAAATTTCGAATGTGAGTTCTTTTCTTTTGTCAGTAAAGGTGAACATAAAACTTTATATGTTTAAAAGTATTCATTCTGAAAATTCTTATGCTATCAACACTTAATAATATCTTTATTTTTATCATTGTAAAACCTCAAAATCTTAATCCGTCACGTCACAATAAATCACTATTATCAATACAATATCAACAATATCAAAATAATGATTGATCGTGATGTGTATGATCAAGATTTTGAGGTTTTAGTACGATAAAATTTAAGATATTATTGTGTATTGATAGCATACAAATTTTCAGTATGATTGCTTTTAAACATAAACAGTTTTCTATACTCATAAAAAAAATCTTTCGTTGAGTTCAATCCAGGCCTGCCCCCTTAAAGACAAAAAATAAACTTTTAATGTATTTTATTTCTTGCACTACATATAATAATGATAATGATAAATTATGAAAATTAATATTAAACATAATATTATGTTTTTAATATGCTTTTTATGTTGTCTGGTTATTTCGTATATCTGGGTATTTGCGAAAATCGGAAAGATTCAAGGTGAATTAAAGACATAAAATAAATGTAAAATGTATTTTATTTCTTGCATTGAAGGTACTAATAATCATAATAAATCATAATAATTACTAATAAACGTAATATTATGTTCGTATTATGCTTTCTATGTTGTCTGATTATTTCGTATATATGGAAATTTACGAACCTCGAAAAGATTCAACATGAATTAAAGACATAAAATAAACTTTGAATGTATTTTATTTCTTGCATTGGAAGTATAATGATAATCATAATAAATCATACTAATTATTAATAATCCAATGATAATAATAAATCATAAAATAAATGTAAAATATATTTTATTTCTGGGTTTAAAGATAATAATAAATCTAACTAATCAATATTAAACGTAATATACACAGACATATTTTTTTCCAGTGGCACTTGGAACTCGTAAGTTCATCGCCTCATCTACGCAAGCCTTCCACGCATCCCTATCTTGTGCTAAACCCACCCATGAAGCACCCTTCCGCCCAAATTCTATTAGATCCACTTTCACGCTGTCTTCCCATCTGCGTCTAGGTCTACCTAGAGGTCGTGTTACATTTGGCTTGATATATATAAATAGATCTACAAAATTAGTCTCAACATTTTACAAGGTTTAGACTGTCATTCGTTGAATATACATAAAAAAAACTGAATTCCATTGTTCTTCGTATGAGGCGTCGATATGATGTATTGATTTAGAAATTTTTTTAATATTATTTTTAGATATGAATAATAATTGTAGTTAATTGATATCATCTAAGTGCTGAAACATTTTTAATATTTTACAATTTTTCATGTTTAGTTTGAAATAATACATACATCATAAACGTTATTAGAAGGTTTCAAATCGATCCATTAAAAGTTTACTCAAAGAAGCATGATAATTAAATTTCTAAATTTATCATAAAGTCCCTTTCGAAACTGAATTTTTTCACCCAACTTTAAAAGAAAAATTGTAATGAGGCCTACAAGATTTATGTCTATCCTTTTTATGGTTTAACGCAGTCTTACCTGCTTAATAGATTACTTGTATGAATTAATTACAATATTTACACGAAAAATTATTCTGAATTAAAAAATAACCACGATAATAAATGGTGTATGATTGTATTTTAGTATTATAATTCGTCAGTATTGTTCTTACATATTTTATATGTGTTTAAAATCTATAACTACACTGAAATATGTCTATTGGGATTGTAACTTCATGTTTGCAGTGAGCTTCATAATCTGTCAAAGAAGGCTCTTTTTCTACATGTAGTACGTATATCTGGATATATACGTATATCTAGATTGATAGCAAACGCCAAATGGCTAATATTTGAAGCTGTGAGAGAAGGTTACATACATTAATAACATAATTAGTATATCTATATGTAGTTGTAGTTTCTATCCCAATAATTAATTCTATTAGTAGGTTTTATGCATTCGTACATAATTTATTAGTCAAAAGTAGCACAGTACTTATGAATAAATGCTAAGTATACACTTTCTAATCGTGATCTAAGCGTAAGCTTTCTTAATGATAATTAAATTAACGTAAAGTTAAAGACTATCTTTAATTTTAATACTTTTACCTTTCTATTTTCAGCAGTTTTCGTATTTGATGCATATAAAGATATGTTTTTGATCTAATATTTGTCAGCTGTTCCAAAGTGTTCTCAAATTTCAGCTCCACGCGTATCATTCATCGCTAACCTGTGTCCCGTGGTAAAATCGAAATAAATTCGTTCGGCTCCACATCTCCGGCTACGAAACGACTTCCGCCAATAAGATCTAGATCTCGAGAGCGCGCTCGTGCGCGCGGATCTAAAAATTTCTACTGCCATTTTATCATCGGGAGAACGCCCTCAAAAATAAGGTTTATTCTATATTCACCTTTTATATCGCGGGCGCGCGGTAGAATTTAGAGAAGCCCGAAATCACAGTCTCGGCGCCTGCGGATAGCCGCCGCCGTCGCCGCGAGGGAGATAGTGAACAACGTCCAGTTGCTGCCTCGCGAAATGGAACGAGAAATTGATTGCACGAGGCGGCCTCTCTGCTAGTGCCTCCCCTATCTTATTGCGATCTTAACGAAAAGATCTCATAAAGAAGAGGGGGGGGGGAGAGGAAAGAGGCGCGGAAGAGAGATATAGATAAAACGGAACCATCACGCGGGGCTCCGTCTCTCACCACGCGCCCCCCAAGGCACGTCCATAAAATATAATATGTGTGTATGGGAGGATCCGTGACACGATGTTATTCCGGGAGTTTAAAATAAACGAAAGAAATGTTGGAGCTCTCGATGACTTAAACAATCGGTAACGATTTTTTTATATAATATTTGCAATGGACGTTATATATACTTGTCTATGGCAATGTAGGTCCGGTTCGGGTAATTCGCTGTGTAATTGAAAACGAGAAAAAAATATTGTCCTACCAGTGTGACTGGGATGCGAATGAAAAAATCTTTTTAGTGGAAAAGTGTTCATTTCAATGAGCTATATCTATGTGTATTTTATATTAATTATTGAGGTAGTTGTTTGTTTACACCTCTGTTCTTTTTACCCGTTGTATACGCTTAGCAAGTTACTTGATATAAAATAATAATTAAAACTTTAAAATATAATCTAGCTAGAACTTTTACTATTTAACCATACGATTTTATAAAAAAATTGCATATCTACAGTATAAAAAAGACAATTTTAAATTTAATAAAAGAATTTTTGTAATACAGATACTATTTTCGCGTTTTTCGTACCTAAACAGCGGGATTAAAGTGACCTTTTTCCGACAAGTAAACGAAAAAAGTCCGGAGCTGGCAAAAAAAAACGCAGAGTGGGCGAATAAACGTGGAATCGGCTAAGAGAACGCGGAGCGGGCGAAAAAAGTCCGGAGCGGGCGAAAAAAGTTCGGAGCACGAGAAAAACTGCGGAGCGGGCAAAAGTCAAGTAAAATTTAGATGTTCTATTCTAATAGGTTCTTGTTTACTGTGTTGAAAAACAGTTACTTCAGTCTCGCCTTCCAGGCACGAAAAACACTAAAATCCTAAAGTGTTTGCAGTACTCATCTCCAGGTCGCGATTCACGTTCGCCTTCGTCTCGTGCTCGCTCGCCACACTCGGTCTAAAACTCCACTTTACGTCCTTGATACACAATATACTATTATATATGCATTTTATAAAATAAAAGGTTTATAAGAAACATAACCACAGAACTCTAGAAAAGTTTTAGAATTTTTAATCTGTGAAATGACTATACGACACGGATCTACTCCTATACCTACGTAACTCGTAAACCTCGGCAATTTCCCTTTGCATTCGAGAAAAAGAGCGTACCTGCAGTTACGAGATCGCGAATGAAAGAGTGATATAGGTGAAAGAACCAACGGCAAGTAAAGTGGACGCGGCGTAGAAGGGGAACGCCAGATAAGAGCTGCCTCTTTTCTGGACAAAAGCGCGCGAGATTCCGTGCGATATCTTTCGTTTTGAGCATAAGGCGGCCTCCTCTTTTGCTCCTATCTCTTTCATCCTATGATCACTTTCCGTCTTTGTCCCAGTCATTGCGACGACGGCGACGACGACGACGGCGTGGAACCGCAAAAGGGAATAACGAATGGATCGATGCTGAAATGAGCTAAATGGGACAATGGGACACAGTTAAGGGAGAATAGGCAGTGAACAAGTAGAACAAAATGCGGCTAGATTGTAATGGAAGAGGTGAGTCTAAGCGCAGAAGTAGAAAGAATGGACGGAGATGAAAATATAAGGAGAAGCATGATAAATTGACGTAGTGAAGTAGAAATATTGAGACTTTTTAAAAGGATAAAATGATGATGTAATTTAATTCTAATTGGATTGAAGTTTTAATTGCGATATTACTATTGTTTGTACTTCAAATCTCCATTCCTTGATAATATTTTTCATTGCAAAAATATTCATCTTATACACATAGAGAAACGTTATTGCTCTCATTTAAATATTTATTGATCCATGAAGAACATGATTACTGAACATATAGAACAAGCGAGAAATATAGTATTACGTATTTATTAGAACTTGATTAATTGTATTAATGTAAAATTTCCTTGATATAATATTTATTTTTTCAGTATGAAATTCATTGTTCCAATAAGATATTTATTTGTGCAATATGAAATTCATTATTTCAACATAGAGTATCTTATTAATTATTATTTCCTGAACAAGAAATCGATCCCCTTTATAAAATAATTTTATTCACGTCTTAAATATAATGGCAACTTTATTTTTTTCAATTTTATACTTATATTAATATTAATCTAAATTTTCAATAAAAGTCAATAAAGTGGCCACAGTTAGGTCAAAATTAAAGTTCTATATACAATACTAGAATAAAGTCGACTTTATTCCCTTGTGGCATAATGTACTATTATTATCAGATACTGCTGAATATAAAAACTACAAAATTTACTGAATTTACGTCTTAATTTTTCTAATTATTACACGTTTTATAAAAACTGATAATTAATTTCCAAGATAAAATTTAAATAAAATATCATTTCTGTGTATAGAAAAAAGTAAGAGCTAATATAAGAATTCTAATACATAAGAAATAATGAGTAAGCAAAAATTTTTGTATTGTACAAGAAGTTACCATCATACATAATAAAGAAATAAAGAATTTTGTAAGAAAAAAGTGTTTAAGTAAAATAATCCGAGAAAGGAACAAGCAACAGAGGAAGAAAGATAGAATGAGGAAATCTTTGAGTAAGACTTCATCCCCTTTGGTAGGGGGGACTGCAGATTGGTTCGATCTAACGGCCGGGCGGCCCGCATCGGACACGATTATCGGCAAAATTCGATTGGAATTTATATTACCGTCGGTCCCAGCTGTGCCTTGGCCTCAAAACGGCACTTATCAAGCTCACGAATGCCATATGAGAGTCATATTTAAGAGCCGTAAAACGAACAGGGTTATCGCGCCATTCATATTTTATGTGCCTTCGCTCCATCCTCCATGGTACACAAGTAGTGATTACCATGCTTCTTTTCGTCTAGCGCCTCACGCCCCCTTCTCGCCTGTAATCTATGTCTTTCTTTTCGAAATAGCAAAATATAACCATTATAACTACATTCTTATCAGGGATATTGAAATATTCATTTTATTATCACTAATTTTTTGTTCAGCTTTTAGGTACTGAAAGATTGATTTCTGAATTAAAAGCATTTAACATTTCTTTTCTTTCAATATAGTTATATTAAACAAATACTTTAGAACAATGTATATCTTGTAAATGTTTGGTATTAAAAAGATATTTTTTTAATACTTTTTTATTTCTGGTATTATAAGGCCTCAAAAATAACAAAATTTGAGTTTCCTGAGGTTTCACATGAAAAATAAGTTAAATACGCACCTCTTGCAAAAAGCATTCTTGAAAAATGATCAAAGAATACTTTTTTCGAATACTGAGTATCCGAGAAAAATATTCGATGAATAATTTTTCTAATGCAGAGTATTGCAGAGTATTCATGAAAAGTATTCGACGACTACTTTTTTGAACACTTTTGCAAGAGGTATATATTGAACTTATTTTTCATCTGACACCTCAGGAAACAGCAATCTATTATTTTTGAATACTTATAATACAACAAACAAAAAAGTATTCGAAAAATTTTGAGTTTGAATACCTGTCGGTCTCTGGTTTTAAGGGTTTTACATAAAATATGAAATAAATGCTAAAATAAGTATAGAAACATGTTTTGAGACATTATGCCTGTGTATGTATATAGAATCAATATACACTATTTTTAGAGAAAGTCTGTATGAATGTATGTGTGTGTTCTGTGTGTGGCTGCATGTGTGTGTGTGAAAGTGTGTGTATCTGTGCGTGTCTGCATATGTGTGTGTGAAAGTGTGTGTCCTGTGTGTCCTGTGTATGGCTGTGTCTGTGTAGGTGTGTGTGAGAGAGTGTGCGTTCAGTGTGTGTGTATTCTGTGTGTGTATGTGTGCGCGAGTGTATGTGTCTGTGTATATGTGATAGTGTTTGTGTATGTATGTGTGCATGCGTGCTTGTGTATGCCTGTGTCTGTATGTTATTGTTTTACTTTTATTGGCTGTAGATCCCAATGGGGGACACCGAATTACCACCATTCAAGCGTAATGCCCACGACTGAGCGATGGTATATCTTTCTTTTATGTCTATGTGTGTGTGTTGTGTGTCCTTATAGTTATGATACATCCACACCTCTTGCTTACTCTTAGAGTGTATGGAGTGTATGCGTCACAACTGGCCCTACAGTTTTAGATGGGATCCGAACCATCAGAACCGGTAGAGGCATGTAAGGTGTGTGCATATATGTATGTGTGTGTATGGATGTAGATTAGCATTACTGTGAATATTCACGATCAAAATGAATGTTTCAGGGCTCATTTTTTTTTGTTTTCTTCTAAGGAAGTGGGCTCAAAAATATTTCTTTCTGTTTTTAGGTGCTTTTTCGTATTTTAGCGGTTATTCTATTTTTGAGTTTTAAAATTAGTTGGCCGGATTATTTGGTATGTTAGAAATAATGTCATTGATACAGTATAAATGAATTTGAAAAAGTATAAAATGACCTACCTTTTCCTATCCAAAATTTTAGATAAGCTATTTCTTTTGTTTTGTTATATACGATAGCGTATTTTTTTGTTTAAACGGTTATATTTGAAAAATATAAGATTGAAATTTTTTTAGAAAATCTGTGGTGATTAAGAATATGGCAATTCAGTGAAATTTAGAAATCTTTTCTTTTTTTTTCTGAGAAAAAAAAACTCATTTTGTTAATAAATCGATTTATTATTTCTAACGATTACTAAAGTAAATCAGCAGCATAGTATCTGAAACTTTCCAAAAAGGTAGCTTTTCACTATCTCTTGGCTGAGTTATTTTCCCGGATCATAACGGCTTATATTTTTAAATATATTTGAGGTTAAGTATTTTTTGAAAATTGTTTTTTATCGCTTATATTTCAATAACGGTGTGGTCATTTTTTATCATACGGGGTTCATTTTATTTGTTTTTGATGAAGATTAAATTTCAAAAAGAATCTTAAAGATTTATCGATTAGTTTTTGTTTGATAACGATTTTTATATTTTACGATATTCTCAATATGAAAGGGAAATTATCTTGATATGTTAGAAATAATATGACGAAGTAAGTATTAATATTTAAGAAAGTATAAAATTTGTTATTTTTTCCGACCCGAAATTTTAGATAAGCTATTTCTCTTCTTTTGTTTTACATGAAAACGTTATTTTTTATTTAATTTGTGAAAAAAAATATATTTTCTATTTCAACGATTACTGGAGTAAATGAGCCTTTAAAAAAGATAGCTTTACTATCTCTTGGCCGAGGTCTTTGTCTAGACCTTGAACTCTTTTATTTTTCAAGATATTGGAGGTTATACATATATATATATATATATATATATATATTATTTTTTAATTTTCGTATTTTGATAATTATTTGAAGTCGAAAAGAATTTTAAAATTTTTTAACAATTAAAATGTAAGTCTTAATTACAATTATAGAAAGAAAAGGCTTTCTCTTTGAGAAAGCAACATTTTAAATAATTTTTTAAATAAAGAAACAATCCAACGCGCGTATAACAGTATCTCTAAGTTGGTATGGAAAATTATTTAAACAAAATATATAATTTTAGTAAAAACTTTTCTTTTAACAAACCATTTATGATACAACGCACACCTTTTTTGAGCTATTAATTAGAAAGAGATAGGAATTTAAAATTAATTTATTGGAACAAAGAAGTTCATACTGGAACAATCTTTTATGTTGAGGAAGCTAAGTAGCAGTGAATTGGCAGCTGCTTTTCTCATTTCATTAATCCTTTTCATTTTAAACTATTTTGTGCATAATCGTTTATTTATACAGGTAAACGAAAATATAGAATTTATCTTATATTGTTCAAACTAATATAATCATCATCTTAGCTTTTTTGTGTCAGTCTTTAATATTCTTGAATTTGTTCGGAAATATTAAATATTATTGAAATGACATACGTGGTTGTCAAAGTCGAATTGGCTTGCGGTACTCGCAGAGAATTCTTAAATATTATAAAAGACTAAGTATTTGAGGTTCACAAATTTTTCTAATTGCCAAATAAGTAAAAATGTTAACTCTCACTTGGCTAGTTTACGTAACTATAACAATTGAATACCTACTCTATACGTAATCATTGCATTGAGTAGTCAATCATAATAACGTATTTATCAAACTACTGATTCCTTACAATCTGTATATTCCATAGAAACTAGCGTAAATTCAATATCAAACTCATTAGCATTTCCATGTAACTTAGGCCTACGCTAGTTCGATTATATGGTTCATGTTATGGTTTGGCCAGTCTTCATACAATGTCTAACGACTAATCAATTATATTCTCCCTAAATGCTAAAGACGTCAAATAATGTTATCCATTTAAAGAAATGTAGATTAAACAATATATATATTTTTAATATGTAGATTTAAACTATTAGTTTACTTATTTTAATAATGTAATCGTTACATAAAAAAATAAATGATATTAGTATACAAATAATAACAATTTTAGTTATCATGTACTACATTTTTTAAATCGCTTCTTCATTTTAAAAATAAGAACAAATATTAATAGAAACTAAAATTGGGAATTGACACATTAAACTATCATATCTCACAATTGCATTTAAATATCATTAATTGTATTAAGCTGCTACTTTGAGATCACAGGTAGTAGCCTACTGTATTCCCTTTATACCACAAGGAAATTTAAATTATTTTATGAACAAAAACTTATTTTTCGTATTTAATAATTTTATCTTCTCAAAATAGAAAGTTACAAGTAACTATTTTCAGAATCATTTTCTCATATAATATTATTAATTTTTTAATTAATTGAAAACTTTTTATAATATGCATACTTCCTGCCTCTCATTATAATATCTCCAAGAATGAAATATACATAAATATCATTAAAACTACCATTTTCTCTACAACGATCATACTGGATAATAATAGTCATAACTAGCATAATTACTTTTCGATCAATTGCATTACAGATTGAATACACCCTATCTCGGCATTTTGCCTAAAAAGGCGCTTCAAAAGAAAAGGCAAAAAAGCCCGGCTCAACGGCACAGGACAATAATCTCGAGTCAACGAGTGGTTTCACTTGGGATAGCCAGACGTAACCTCTTGCTCGCGGGCGTACTCGAGGGACCGCGGCCTCGACCGCGGCGGCCAAGTCACACGCGGCTCGCAGCCGGTAGTGTATTGCCCGTGATAAAAATATCGTTATATACGGACGTTTGAAGTAGCTGCGAGGCAGAAGCTCTCACTTAGCTATATACGATCTCGACCTTTATGCGATGCACTATATACCGGGCCGCACTGCCGATACACATGCGCGGCTGTTCTCCATCCGCGGCGCGGTAGAGGAGCTCTTAGCCTGTGCGCACCTCGCGAGATACGGGGATGACTATTTTTAACGGTGGATCCAACCCACCTCTCGCTATGTTTATTTTATAAAAGAATGAGTATGAAGAGAGAGAGAGAGAGAGAGAGAGAGAGAGGAAGAGAGAGAGGGAGAGAGATAGAATATGGATGTACTGTGTAAGCACTTTTAAGGAAGGAGCGGTTTTTTCGCCGCGTCATAAAAGTGAGTTTACGGGGTAAGTTGCGAATATGAGCTTCGTTACTTTTTATATGTGAAAACATTGGAGTGAGTTTGAAAAGCCAGTTTGATGCAGCAACTGTTGGGGGAAAAATTGATGACGTGATTATCGCTGCATGTAGATACGTGATATCGGCTTTTAGGGATTAATTATTTCTGGCAAGTGAACGTTCACTTCAAGAATGGTATTTTCATTCATACGTAGACTAAAAATTTAATTTATATCTAATAAATCAGCTATAAGTTTTAATAACCATTTCATAAGATTTAAAAGAGTCTTTGATTTATCTTGTATAATATTGCTATTAATTTTTTATAACGAATTAATATAATATAAACCTGAAGGTACTGTTCCAGATAGAAACAGCATAAATTTTAAAGAAATTAATTTTTGCAATTTTGTAATGTTAATTAGTTAGTTATTAAATGTTAGACGAGTGTAAACTGCGAAATATCGACAAGATAGCTAGAATATTTTAGAACGAGAAAGAATTTTGTAAATGGCGCGGAAATCAGGCACCTACTTTATCTTAAAAGAGTTTTCTCGAAAAGCTTATAAAAAACGTAGGGCCACCATTGGGATGTCTCGTCAACGCACAGACCGGCAGTTCGAAACAGTCGATCGAACGGTACACATCGAATACTTCGGTGTTAAAAAACATAGATTTCTTCGAGATTTAGTTATTTTAACGTTCAAACGTTACAGGAATATTTATTTTCAATAAAAGAACTCATTTTTGACAAATTGATTAGATTATAATTGGAGTGTTTTATTTTATTTGTTTTTACCTCTCCCCGTGAACGTCTGTTTTACAAGGAAATAGATACAGTAATTCAATTAATGCATCTCAATTGAATCTTGCATAAATACAGAATACACTTCGTTACTAAATCAATCTTATACATTTTTCTTTCAGAATTGTATTCAAAAAAGAAAAAAGTACTTGAAAGAAACCATCAAAAGCAAAAAGCATACACTATCCAACTTTCAATCCAATATTTATTGTTCTACGAATTACTAACCTATGTAACAAGCGGTTTTTTTCAAGACAGGGCGACATGGAGAAAGACGGAAAAGCTGTGAGCGCTTTCCGCAAAAACCTCTGGAGCTCTCGTACACTCCCTCTCTCTCTCTCTCTCTCTCAACTCTCTCTTTCTCTCTCCCTCTCTCTCTCTCTCTTCCTCTCTCTCTCTTCCTCTCTCCCTCTCTCTCTCTCTTCCTCTCTCTCTCACACTTTATTTTTCTCATTGACATTCTCGCTTGCATCGTTGAAACATGAAACCGTTTTTTTTTGCGCGAAGGCCCTTGCACCGCACGCGGAAGCAAGTGCACGAGGTCTTTTCATAGGCGTGCTAGCGCAAGATATCGCATAGAAAACGCAGCCAGCTATTTGGGTTAGAAACGCAGCTCGGTCTCGCGAGCTCCGGATAAAACCCCCTTATAACCTCGGGGAAAGTTATGCTCTCTCTTTCTCCGAGCTTCCGCTACTCGAAGCTGCGATTGCCCCCTACCTCGCGCAAGCACACTTTTTTACCTCCCTTTATATACATTCGTTACGCTCCCTCTCGTTTTTGCCATATTGCTCTCTTCTCTCTCCCTCTTCCTTTTACGAGACTTCTCTTTATTTAGCTTATTTTTCTTCCTTTTCAGCGTTAAGCTTATTTCACGGAAATAGTATATTCGAGACTCATGGCTAGGGTGTAACAGTTTACGGTTTAACTTTTCACTAGAGATACAAGAGCAGTTGTTTATTTTCCTTAGCTTTCGATAATTTAGATAGTCTTTATCAAAGCGACAGGAATATATCTCTTTCTGGTAAATCTTGATGACGTCATACGCTTGAGTGTTTACAGTCTATTTGGCTAATTACCAGAACTTACTGGATGAAAGTATGCCCCGCGGTTTGATAGAAACTAAGTTAACTTTATCACTGATGTTCGTCGATGCTCTGACTCGTGTCCATATTAAATAAGTTTTAATATCTTTCTAGAATTCGCCTTGGCAGGATCATCAACAGTACCGCTGCTGGCGAAATCTGCAAGCCAGCTAATGGGGGAAACAGTTGAAAAATACACAGCAAAACATATGAAGTCACAAGTTTATAATTTACTTTAGCAATATTACAAGCCACATTAGTGTGTGTAAGTACGCATCAAAGAAGCGAAAAAGTTTTTGAGGCTAAGCAACTTTTATTTTTTGTGTTATCATTTCGCAAAATTTAATAATTACAGACATTTTCCCTCAATGTACTCAGTCGTCTGCTCACCGCTGTCTGCAGTATACATATTTATGTGAAATGTTCAAGAGAGTATAATACACAGGCCTTCGCAGATCATTTCTCGTATATATGTATACTGTAAACAGCAGACGACTGAGAATATTCAGGTAAAATTTTAGTAATAATTAAATTTTTCGAAATGATAACACAAAAGAAGAATTTACTTAGCCTCAAAAACTTTTTTGCTGCTTTAATGCGTGCATATACACACTAATGTGCCTTATAATATCGCTAAAATAAATTATAAATGTGTGGCTTGATATGCTTGGTTGTGTATTTTTAAGCTATTTCCTCCATTAGATGACTTGTAGATTCCGCGACGTTGTTGCTGGTTCTACCAAGTAAATCAAGTAAATCATGAATCAGAAATTGAAGACTTATTTTTATTTTTAGCACCTGTCTAATTATTGGAATTTGTTTGATGAACAACCGATGATAATATGAGAAGTAACCGCTTTTGATTAATTGACACGTTATTATGTAGGTGAAGTTTTTGTTTTAATTTTTGGGTGAATTGTTTTGTTAAAGTCTAAAATAAAGTATCCGACACGCCTAAAATAGGACTGATCCTTAATAAGGTTAAAACTGCCTAAAAGTAAGGAATGATTGTTGTAGCCTTATCTAGACGTTCTATCTCGCTTATTTTTATGGGAGTGAATAGACAGATATAGAAACTATGTATACAATTTTTTTCATCAATTTTGTTTATGTGGAACCAAAATGAGAATCGAAAAACAAAATAAAAAAATAGATTTTCTTTTCTTATTCGATAAGTTGGTGTTTTATCTCAGTAATTATTTCACATTCAAGTAAAGACTATTTTATTTATCTAAGCACGAGGAAAACCTTGTATCTAAATGATAATAAATAGATTTATTAAATCAGTTGGCCATATTATATCTCGTAATTCGTTCATCATTACAAAACGCATTAAAAACTGCACTTGTAGTAGTAGTAACACTGTCACGTAAATTTATTCTGAGGAAAAAATTTAATTCGGATATTCAGAATTCTGATACTACCATAGCTACATTATGGATTCGACTCATCTATTTTAAAATAATATTGCCAACGTTATATCCCGCTAATTTTTATACATTTTTTTACATTACTAGGAATCACAGGCTCGCGATGCGCACCACAATTTCAATCATTCACGATATCAATATCAATATAAATTGCAGTAAATATACATATTAATATCCATTTTGTATCAAAATTCATTTATAAACATTATTTATAATATACAGATATTGATTATGCATGTTATTATATGGTTTTAATATAAATATCAAATAATATTATTACATAAATAAGATTAAGTGAAAACGACAAATAATTTTTAATTAAAAAATTAAGTTAACAATTACCAAAGATTTTATTATATTTCCTTACATGATTTATTTTGTGCTAACCGTTTCAAATAAATTTACATTTTAATAGTTGATCAACTGAAAATGATTCCCATTTTTTTTTTCCACTGTCTATCGTAATTATGCTTTTCACATGTAAAGTAATATTAAAAATAAAATAAAACTTGAAATAATTACTATATGAAACACATTTAAGTGTATATTAATCGCAAAATTTGTTGTGTTTTTCAAAAAATATTTATCAGAAGTGAATAGATATGCTCGAAGATAGCGAGACAAATTGCTAAAGAAATGAGTGGATAGTCGGATAAGTGTATACAGCGATGTATGTGAACTGCTCTGAAATGTGAAAATAGTGGAAAAGTTGAGTATAGAGCTCCGTGGATAATGGAATAAGTGGATATAGGTACATGGATAGTAGGATACCTAGATATAACTGCGTTGATGATAGAGAG
Source organism: Gastracanthus pulcherrimus (assembly GCA_949152435.1). NCBI lineage: Eukaryota > Metazoa > Arthropoda > Insecta > Hymenoptera > Pteromalidae > Gastracanthus > Gastracanthus pulcherrimus. Next base: position 170,342,720 of record OX424575.1, on the reverse strand, counting down.
CGTGTATAGTACTGTCATTGGTAACATGGTCGATGTGCATAAATATAATTACAAATAAAACTTGTGATGGTTGTTCATACATTACGCATTCTCTCTCTCTCTCTCTCTCTCTCCCTCTCTCTCTCTCTCTCTCTCTCTCTCTCTCTCTCTCTCTCTCTCTCTCTCTCTCTCTCTCTCTCTCTCTCTGGTGAGTACCACAATAGCACATGTACATACAGACTGCTCCACCTTGTACATAGTTATTTAATATTTTTTGTACTCTCTCGAGAGTGAAAAATTTCGCAGGCAGTTCGGGATCCTGCTGGCTCTTGCGCAATGCGAGAAGTTACGGCACGGCTTGTTTTATTTGAGCCAGGGATGCCCGAAATTGCCTGTCAAGGAAATTAGATGTTATGGACTGTCGTCATCTATTCTCAAATTAAAACGTGGTCGGGCCTGACCGTCTTCCTGACCGTCACAAACACCTTTGATACAGTGTTGGGAACGCACGCACTGTACATCTGCAGCTGGAGCGGCACACAACGTACACGTCTCTTCGCTTAGCCAGAATCATCAATGTGGTTTTTGACTAGTTAATGACTCCTAGTGACTGTGAATATAATAACTGCTGTACATCTGTTGAGTCGCGTACTTTATAAACGTACTTTATAAATGTGCATTAACATATTTTAGTTAACTAGCACAGAGTGATTGATAGCCGACTACTGGTAAACTCGTTGCCTTATTTTGCTCGGGTCAGGTTAGGCTCCGTGGCAGTGTGCTATCCAGGGAACATAAATTTTTCCTTTCGCTCGTGTACCAGTGCTATGCAGTGTTTTCTAAAGTGGTCTTGTGCTGTTTTTCTTTTCGACCTGTCAATTTTCAAATCATTTTGCACAGCCGCCCCGAATAATTATCTATGCCTGAACATTCCGTATTTATACCACTTAACTAGCCGGAAATTGAGGTCCCTGTATTATCGATGGTTGACTGCCCATAGTTTATATCACTGTACACACGAAGTTCGCACTCTGAGCCTGGTAACCGGTAGAATTGTAAATAATTTAACTCAAATTATACTCTAACTTATTCATTTGCGTATTAACACCATTAAATTACTTATCTACGATCGATTTTATAATTTTATAATTTTATAATTCTATTGGTGTTCTACTTCTTACTCGTGTGGTGTCTACGCAGCTGTATATTGTGCTGATTACTGTAGTATTGTAAACTTTATACGCGCGCATCTTACCCTATTTAGTCTTTTACTCAGGTATGTGTGTGTTGTGATATTATGCGTTACTATGTATAAGCGTTCTTGTTCGGTATGTAACTTTCAGATAGCTCGATAAGACGTCTCTACCGTACAGTGCGTTATTTGTCAACGCGTTTACCACTCTGAGTGTGTTAACCCCGCTTTTTGCACTGAGAATAATCTGTTATGCTGCTGCTCAGTCGGAAATAAACCGCGAGCTTCGTCGATGCTGCAAAATCTGCCATCGGCCGCACTTTCTGAAATAAATCCGGATTCTGCTACTAACAAACGTGCTGCTTCTCCTATCTCGCCATCAAATATACAAATGAGCAAAGTTCACTGTGCCTCAACCCCATCTGCGTCTTCGACTGTAAATACTATAGACACTCCGACGGTCAATATGTCTGCGCCGCCACAGTGGTTCACCAACTATCTTGAGGAATACAGGCAAGATAAGAGCGAAAACAAAGAGGCCTAAAACCGGAATGAGGCAGCTATTAAAGGTTTAACTGAGCGCGTCTCGCACTTTGAGGGTAAATTGCAGGCTATGGAGACCGAACATCGTGCCGAAATCGCCGTACTACGCGCTGAAATTGCCTCAGTAGTTCAGAAAACTACCCTAGAAGATCCGTGCGAAATCGTGATCTCAGAAATTCCTGATCCTATTGATCTATCCCAAGAACAAATTGCTGACCGCGTTCTCTCGGCCATCGGGTTTCCTGATCTAGTCAACCATGTACTTGAAACACGACCTTGGCCGCGGAAAGAAAAGCTTGTCGAACCTGGTCAAGTTCCCCCGCCCCCAACCTCTGCTTTCGTGCTCAAGTTTATGTCACCAACTGTACGCGATGCTGTAATTAAGAAAGCGAATGCGCTCAATAATTATAACGCTCAGAACCTACTAGATTCGGGAGGAAACAGTAAGATTTTCATAAATGCACTTTGGCCTAAGCCTATATATCTCTTGCGACGCAAAGCACGAACGGCTGCTAACGCCTTAAATTATGCGCCCCCTATTGTTAAAAATCTCACAGTCTGTATGCGCCAGACTCGTGACTCTTCCTTCATTCCAATCCATTCTGCGGACGATCTTACTGCACTGCCTGCTCAGCCGCCACGCACAGATTGACAATCTACCGCTCAGCAGGTTCCGCGTGATCGATGCGACCCAATGAAAATAGGGCACATTAATGTAAATCGTCTTTCAACCCACCATTCTCTGATCAAAGACTGTTGCTCTAAAAATAATTACGATGTACTTGCGGTCACGGAAACATTCTTACGCAATAATGAGGCCGACGCTCATTTGGCCCTTGATGGCTACAACTTTTTCAGAGTTGACAGAGGCGGTAAAGAGGGAGGTTGAGTGGGTGTTTATGTTCGAGATTGTTTTATTGTAAAACTATTAACACAATCAAACCCTCAGTATGATAATACTCCAAAATTTCTTATAGCAGAAGTAATAAATAACCAAATTAAATTTCTTTTTACTGTTGTTTATCGTAGACCGTCTGCTGCCTATCCCACTCACTTTTTCAATTGCCTTTCCTCATTTCTGTCATTCTACACGAACGTAATTATCACGGGCGATTTTAACATAAATATGTGCATTAATAATGCTGCATCAGCCCATCTGCAAGAACTCATTGACACGCACTCGCTCTCATTGGTTCCTTCTGAGCCAACCCATCATGTCCTATGAAGAAACCCGCCTACTGATACATGGTTAGACCTCTTCATCGTCAAGGACTTAACCACTATATTAAGCTTCCAAAAGTCTGAAGCACCTCTTATCGCAGGACACGACCTCATTGAGATCAGTCTGCGTTTCAGGAAATCACCAGTCTGTAAGAAGAAAATTCTCTCGCGTTGTCTCAAAAGTGTAGATCAAGCTGCTCTCTCGACAGCGATCCGCTTAAATTTTGAAAATTTTGTATTCCCTCCACCTTTCGCAGCGAACAATTTCCTGGCCACCACCCCTCCATCAGGTATTGTACTTGGCCCCTGCCCAGTAGACGTCGAACAAACAGAGCGTTGTCTCGTATCAACCCTCATCTCTGCTTATGATGCAGCCGCTCCCTTGCGATCCATCACGCTCTCCTCAAAGAGAAAGTCATGGGTATCCCCAGCTATTCGATCTTTTATGAAGAAGCGTGACCAAGCCTATAAATCGGCTCGAGCATCAGGACTCATGCGGGATCTAGATATTTTCAGGTCGCTGCATGCTCAGGTATGCAACACTCTTGATACTGCAAAAAATAAATTCCTGCCAGATAAACTTGCCGCGACTCCTGATTGCGAGTCAAAGTGGCGTGAATTGAGACGTATGCATGTGATAGCTTCGCGTCTCCCATCACCCTTTCTACATTTCAATGCCAGCTTGCTAAACACACACTTTGCAGCAACTGTTAACCGCTCTCCACCACTCTCAGAAGCCGATTTTCAAGTCGCACGAAACCACCTAATTTCGAGAACCCTTCAAACACTTTTTGACTTTTGTCCAGTGTCTGAGGCTGAGGTGTTAGACGCAATTAATGGCGCACCCTCAGAATCGTCTGGGGCCGACGGTATAACAGCTCCTATGCTGAAGGGCTCACTCCCTCATGTCATAGGACCCCTCACCAATCTCTGCAATTCTTGTCTTGCAAATGCCTCGTTTCCTCGCCTCCTGGAAGAGAGCGTTCATTATACCTATTGCTAAAAATAAGACGCGTTTGTCACCTTCAGACACACGGCCCATTGCGCAGCTCTCGGAACCAACTAAAGTTCTTGAGCGGCTAGTTCATGCGCAATTCTCGAGCTACCTCGAGGCACATAGTTTGTTGAACCAGAGGCAGGCAGGCTTTCGACGAGGACATAGTACTCAAACTGCCCTTATAGGTGTACTTGATGATATTCGAATGTCAATAGACAAAATAATGATCACTATTCTTATTCTATTTGAATTTTCAAAAGCATTCGACTCCATCTTCCACACAAAACTTTTCATGAAACTCAGGACACTCAACGTTGCAGACAGGGCGCTTAGGTGGTTCTTTAACTATTTAGCAGGCCGCCTTCAAGCAATGATCGATGATGGTGGAAATATTTCGGACTGGCTGCATGCTGCCTCGGGAGTTCCTCAAGTCAGTATCCTCGGCCCTCTCCTGTTCGCTGTGTACATCAATTATCTCCCGCAGGTACTCCGATTTTCTAAATACATGATCTTTGCCGATGACACGCAGATCTATCACCATTGCTTACCCGAGACCCTGCTCCAGGGACTCGCCGCTGCACAAACAGACGCCCAACCTGTTGCAAAATGGGCAAAAGATAACGGCCTTGAACTTAACCTCGCAAAAAGCAAGGTTATGATTGTTGGCAGCCAAGCTTTCGTAAGTCAAATCGACACCGAGGCAATCCCTAAAATAATTTTTGATGGCACCCCTCTCTCCTTTGCGACCGAGGCTCGTAATCTTGGAGTTCTGATCACTCCAACCCTTGAGTGGATATTGCACGCTAAGCAAATTGCGAGAAAGGTATATGGTACACTATACGCGCTCAAATTCTACAAACATGCGCTCACCAAAGATCTCAAGAAAAATCTTGTTGAAAGCTTGATTTTCCCCCGTTTCGACTACGCATGTGCTGTCTACCATGACCTTAATCCAACGCGCAACCTCAAGATGCAACGTGCGCAAAATGCGCACACCAGATTTGTGGTAGGAAAGGTACCCTTCCGTGCCCATGTCACCCCGTACCGTATGGAGCTGGGATGGCTCTCAGTCCAGCGCAGGCGAGAGTATCTCATCGGAGTCCTTGCCTACACAATCATATCACATGGAAACCCTGCCTCTATCTCAAACAAATTCACGCGCCAAAGCGTTGACGTAGTTGTGCGACGCTCGGAAAGAAATCCGCCCCAAGCCCTCCTGTATCCTGCACCGCGCACCGAGGCGCTTAAGCATTCCTTCGCCATCCACGCAGCGATGCTCCTAAACTCGCTCAACGTTGTTGCATTCTCGCCGTCTACAATCGGCGCTTTTAAAGAATTTTTACGGGAGTCGTTGGTAGAGCGCAATCGGCACGCGTGGCTCGACAGAGTCAAAAATGAGGGGCTAATCGTCTAATCATGTAAGTCAAACAAACCCTGCCAATTGCGAACACACATTGTTATACCCTTACCTTTGTTTTTTTTCTTTTGTTTCAAGTCATAGTTTATAATTATATTCTATGTACTTGCTATCAAATATCGGTCTTACCCCAAGGTGAAATAAAGAAATCAAATCTCTCTCTCTCTCTCTCTCTCTCTCTCTCTCTCTCTCTCTCTGTGTGTTGAATAAAGTCGAGATAGATTACAACATGCTATTAGCAAACCATAATTAGAATTTTAACAATAAATCCATTTGAAAATGAACTTAAAACCATAACTGGGAAAATTAATAGAATTGAAAGTGACAATATAGTAATAATAAAGAATATCGAAAAAATAATAGCAAAAGAAACCATGAACACTAAACATGAAACTGTTATTAATAGAATTGAGAATAACGTAGAGAATATTCAACAAAATAATCAACTAATACTAAATAAAATTGAAAATCATCGAATTGCCGTGCTCCCCAGCATAGAAAACACTTCCCTTTTACCGAAATAGTAACACTCGTATAAACAATAGTAATTTAATGACAACAGTACGACTACAACTAGTTGTACAGGATAAAAAATTTTTTAGTCACATTAATAATAATATTGAAAATGATGGTGCTGCAGCATCACCTGCACGAGGCACGCGGGTGAAAACGGTTGGTGGAAGGGCAATGCACAATAACAACAGTAAAAGCACTAACACGGAGTTAATAATTTCTAATATATTTTACAGTAATGTCTCCAAGCGTGTAGACGTTGCACACGCAATACTGTGCCGTGTCCTCCCATTAACACAGAAATCTGAAATAATAAGCGCACGCCTGCTTCGGTCAGAGGAGCCGATTTAAAAACTTATTACAGGCTTTCATGCTAGAGACGTCGACACTGCGGGTCTTGACATTGCATACACATATACACACACGCACATGTACACAAACGCATAGATGCACGCATACACGCGCACGTAATGCCGGTCCGTTATATTTACTATAATGCTATTTAATCCCAAAAATATTGCTACTTTTCAGTATTTAATGATCTATTATCTACATTATCAGTAAACTTTAAAAATAATTGTATATTTGGATGACATCTCCAACTTTATATATCTTAACATTTGAATAATCGCAAATATAAAAAAGCGCAGAGTTTTCGTTGACAACCATAAAATTAACTGTATTGTACTAGTTAAACTCTTTATTAAAAAAATATTTGTTATTTGAACAAATTGTTCAATGTACTTTTTAGGTATTTTTAATTTGCAGTAACATCACACTGATATTTGCACCGCAATATATACGTATATTATGGTTTTTAAGCAAAACTTATAGAGATTTAATGTATTTTCTCGAAATAAAATTATATGAATTTAGTTGTAATATTGTAAACAACAATTCATTGCTTATAAAGTTTAAAAGTCACCGTTATTTACGTTTTATATTTGAGTACGCTTCGCCTAAAGTTCTTCAGACTAAATATTACACTGCGGTGTCAAGCCTCCCGAAAACGAAGACCACGACCCGCGGCAGTTCACGATCCCATGTTATTCGCTGGACACTCACCGTTATTGTCGTTTTCAGTGTGCACACCGTAAAAACGGAGAGGGAAAAAAAGTAGGTACCAGTCTGCCTGCGCACTCTCGACACTGGAGTGTCCCAAGTTTTGTCGAGCTAATCTTAGAAGCTTTAATTCCCCTTGCGTGGCTCGGCGTCCTCTTGTCTTGTGCTTTCGCTAACCACTCCACTTTTTCTTCTTTTATTTTTGTCATAAGAAGAAAACGCTACTGTCGAATGTTAAGACACATAATGCCGTTCAGTTAGCTGCTCTTAGAGTTATTTTTATTCTCGCTTAATAATACTAACGTTGTATTCTATTATTAGTATATAGTAGTATATCTATTATTAAATTTTTTTTTTCAAATTATCAATAAAATACGGTTGCAAACAGTTCGTTTTGTATTTAAGTAGAATAACTACTTACATGGTCAGACATATGTTAAAATGTTGATATATCTGCTATTATTAACGAAATATATTTTTTATATAACTTACTCTGGAATGCAAATTATATAACATAAATCCAAAGCACTTAATATTGAATATTAGTTTAAATTAGCGACAATATTAATCTCTCTATATTATTAAATAAATTTCGCCGCCGCCGCGGCCACCGCCGGTTTAAGCATTTTACTCACCCTCATTAACTCCCCCTCATTGGCTCCATCTCATTGGCTCCCTTTCATCGGCTCTCCTCATTGGCTAGCCCTCATTTGCTCCCTCTCATTTGCTCTCACTTATTGACTCCCCCTCATTGAACTCTCTCTCAATGAACTTCTCCTCATTGACGGCCCCCTCATAGACCTTTCCCTTATGGATCGTTCTCTCATTGATATCTACACGTGAACCTTTTTGTAATTTAATCTCTGAATCCCATTCAATTTCTTTTCATTGTTTAAAAATGGTATATGGATACTTTCTTTCTGCGTTATTCGGGCTTTAGACCGACGATGTACTCATATTTGCTTCTCTTAATGTAACGTAATTCCATAGGTGTATACGTAAAAGAAGAATAAAGACATCGATTGTGAACCTATCCGCAAAAATCAAATAGAAATTGTTAAACTGTTTCTAAACTAAATAAAAGAGAATGAACAAAGTCGTCGAGTAAAATTAAAAGTGATTTTTTAATTGGGTATTTGTTACAACACCTTAAAATTAAAACTTTCTCTTTGCGTTACGTTCCAATAACGTGTAAAGAAATGGAATTAATTGCAGTTCATTTGAATAACTCAAGGAATACTACTTACTCTATTAATACTCTTTATGCTTATATCTTTATTTAACAATTTCATCTCCGTCATTAACATAGCATTCAACCAACATATTTTTTATTCTGTCGTATATTTGGGGGTTGGCGAGCGAAGCGAGCAGGGGGCAAAGTCTCCCTAATATATTTAATAATATTAAAATTAACACGTGTCTATCTTAAAATGTAGCCTTAAATATAGACTCTTGTTATTCGACTTTCGTTTGATAAGTCTACAGATTTTGCACTACAGGCTCAATACTTTTATGGTGTATTCAACATTATAAATAAGCCTTTTCATTACATTTCAAGGCATTTTACGGAATCCATTAAAAGTTATTAAAAAAACTAGTAATCGAAAGCTAAAATCAATATACGTACATACAATTCTATTTTTCAGTGTAAGTATCCAAAACTATTTTCTTTACTTTTTTGACACGAATAACAACGTAAGTTCGCTTGATTTTACAGTTTTTTATTCAATATTATTTTTGTAAAAAGATATTCTATTATTTACGAAATCTATTAAATGATATACTTTTATTCATAACAAAGTACTAAATATATTTTAAAAGTTTGACAGGTTCTGTAAACGACTAGTACTGAAATGCATGAAGTTCCAAAATATAAGCTTTGATATGTTAACAGTGTCTATTTGAATTATCATTTTATATTGTTTCATTTAAAACTTAAATTTTTATTAGTGTAAAATTGATTTTTATGTAAAAATACCATTAAAGGAATGTATAAATATTTTAATTATGTTCTTTGATATATAAATATGAGATTTCTACAATAACAAAAATCGTAAATATTGTTTTATTGTAAAGAATATGGTAGAACTCATTGTAATTAAGTTTATTAGTAGTGCCACAATTAATTTGTATCTCAAAAAATGTAATGACTTATAATTTAGAAGTTATCATGTTCTATAGGTACATACAAAATATAAATTAAGGTGATGCTAAAGCCACCTGTTACTTACAAATACGAGGATCCACTTTTCTTATCCCAATCAAAAAGAACAACTTTCCATAGAGATATTTTTTTAAGATTGAAAAATGAATGAAAAAAGTGGTTCACCGTATTTACCAGTAACACGGGGTTTAACATCACCTTATAAGTGCTAACAAGATTGTTATACGTGAGCTCCAGTACAACAGTCGTACACTCATTATACACTACCAAATTACACGAAAAAACTGTAATCTTATACTATTATACCACTCGAAAAGTAATGCTTACAAAGGCTCTCATTCTGCGAGATTTCTTTAAAAAATCGCTCTTTCTGCATTATTCTTAAACTTCCTCAATCCACCCTGTACTCGTTTGCTGCTTTCCACCGTTCTCCCTCTTACTCTCCTTCAATTTCTTCCTCTTTAATTCTCCTACTTCTTCTCAACATCCCTGCTCTCTTTCCCTGTATTTCTTTTTTCCTCCTTTTTCCGTACTCACCAGCGCTGCTCTGCTTGAGGGTACATGCAGTTTACGCGCACCCTCTCTTTCTCTCTCTCTCTTGCTCTCTTTTTCTTTCTCAGCCTGCCTCGCCGCCCCCGGGGCTAAAAAGTCTAAATGTGACGAGTGTGCGGCCTTATATACGTATATACATCGGACGCAGCCACCACATCGCTAGAGCAAAGAGAGAGAGAGAGAGAGAGAGAGAAAGACAGGGAACACACAACCCCGAGCGAGCGCTCGCCTTTTCATTCTCGTAAAGCGCGCGCGTCACGTGGGTGGGGGGTTTGGGTGGATACGCCGCGCGACTGCCACTGTAATGGATCCCCGCCGCATTCTCGAAATTAGGTACGGATATTTCCTCTCTCTCTCTCTCTCGCTCTCTCTCTCGCTCTCTCTCTCGCTCTCTCTCTCGCTCTCTCTCTCGCTCTCTCTCTCGCTCTCTCTCTCGCTCTCTCTCTCGCTCTCTCTCTCTCTCGTACTATATCGGTGTTGTTTTCTTTGCCTCCTTTCCTGCTCTGGCATTCTCGAGTGCCGGAGGAGCGCTTTTTCTCGGCTGTTGTGCTGCTGTGCGCCACGAGAGAAAGAGAAACGGCAAGAGAGAGTGAGAGAGACAGAGAGAGGGAGAGAGAGAGTGAGAGAGAGAGAGAGAGAGAGAGAGAGAAAGAGGGGACACGAACTTTGCGTTACGAGGTCTTTGAGCGCGGATTATTTCGTTATGGGTCTAATTTCGTTTGTCGAAATGATCATGGGGGAGTCGGAGCGTTATTACGTTGGCATTTTTTTTGTTGCCCTCACTGCGCGCACCAGGGAATCGCGCTGTTTAGATAGAGCCCGTGAAGTGGATGTAGAGGAGGATAGTGGATTTAGCGGGAAAAGCACGTCGAGGATGCGGATTTAAAGAGATTCATCGTTTTAAATCTACCCCAGCCGCGCGCAAGACTTATTAGAGTCGAGATTTATATCAAATTAGTTTATATAAAGCTTGGCATTTCGCTTTTTATCCTTCGCTCGTCGTTATTAAATATGGTAATGCTGTAAATGTTCTTTACAATAATATTATTATTTTCAATTTTTACCTTTTATGTTTATATATGAGTGCATGAAGTTCAAATTGTTTTTACGTATTTTTAGAGCCAATTAAATGGAGAATGAATTAAGTAGACATTTTTATCATTTCTGAATCCTTTAAAGTTTTTATTATAGTATTTAAGAAAATTTATCTCAATTAAAATGCTTCATTTTTACGAAGAATATCTTTACAATAAAGTAATACCATTTTATAATTGAATAGCACTTGATATCTTAAAAAATGATGGACCAAATCGACTCAATGTTATTTAGTCTATAACATAATATAACAATATTCACTGAATTTTTTATGGTATTATATAAAAAAATTACTTAAGGAGGTTGTATGCGTAGATTTATGTCATAAAAAATAAACATTTTTTACTACAATTTAATCTCACATAATGGTATGACAGTTAATATATTATGAAATAAGGGGTTTTTATCAACGTCATAGAATATTTCTATCGAAATTCCGTTATTGTAAAATTAGATATCGTCAAATTTAGACTTTAAAAAAGAAAAAGTTGACAAAACAGTGGAAACTTCTTTATTTGTTAGCCAATTGTAATTTTGAAGGTCTCATTTTGTTCCTTGAGAGATTTCATTAGGACTTACCCATATAAAAATTAAATAACATCGAATAACCTGCAAAGTTACAGCCTATAGTTTATACGTGTACATTCTCAAACTTACAAAAACACATGTATGGACTTATAAACAATAGGCTATAACTTTGCAGGTTATTCGATGTTATTTAATTTTTATATGGGTAAATTCCAATGAAATCTTTCGAGGAACAAAATGAGACCTTCAAAATTAAAATCGGCTAACAAATAGAAAAGTCTACACTGTTTTGTCAACTTTTTCTTTTTTAAAGTCTAAATTTGACGATATCTAATTTTATAGAGGAAACTGGGGTAAAGTGAATACACGGGTAAAGTGAATCATGGTTATTATTTTTTCAACAAATTATTATTTACGCCTTATTTTAATTTTAGTGAAAAATAATTATGCAAGGATGATAATTAAAAAGTTTTATTGCAGATCAATTAATATTTTATGAAAGAAAGATAATTGTATTTTTCAACCTTAAAAGAAAGTTTGTTTGTCGCATTCGTTATAACGATTAAAGATGTTTGTATTCAATTTTATTACTAGATTTTTTTTCTAATTACTTCAAATACGTTTTACTTACTATTACCAAGAATACAGAGTTTTAAAAGAGGTTTTTCTTTTTTTAAACGATTATTTTAAAGAATCGACGTCTCGGGGTAAAGTGAATCGGGGTAAAGTGGTCCGGAAAATAATGCGATACCACTAATTTATACGAGGCCAGATGAGAATTTTAACAAAATATTAATCAAGGTGTGTGTTTAGTAGTATACAAAGTTTAAATTTAGTATACAAAGCCTTTGTTGTAACACATTTCGTATTTATACCAAAATCGGCCAACATAACCTTCATATTTAACTTTTCGTATGGTAAAGGTTAACCTTTTACGGTATTTTAAAGGTTTTAGGATGTCTTTTTATTTTTATTATTGTCTAAATTAACGTTTTTATATATTCTTGTACAAAAACTAGTAAAATATTTTCCAAATATTTAATTCTATCCTTTAGTTCACTTTACCCCGCACTGAATAGCCCGGGTAAAGTGAACAGGTATTTTTAAAAAATAGGTAAATAATATTAATCTTAATAAATGACTTTCTTTAAAGTTGCTAGTATGTTTATGGATGTAAGAGGTTTCTTGTGCAACTTAAAAAGTAATGTTTTAAGTCTGAAAAATACATTTTTTTCACCTTTTAGAGTTACTATATTCACGTTACCCCAGTCTTTCTTAATAATGGAATTTCAATAAAAGAATTTTTTTTAGTTTGGAAAAAATCCCTTATTAATAATATATTAACTTTTATATCATTATGTGAGATTAAATTGTGGTAAAAAATGTTTGTTTTTATGACAGATATCTACGCATACAACCTCCTTAAGTAAAACGTGTATGTACCGTTTCTGGCCACATTAAGGATTTCCAGGCAGGCCTTACAACACGTTTATTTTTACAATTAATGCGTAAAAAAATATTGCATCAATTTTGATAGACTCTATAGTAGCTATATTTTTGAAATCCAGGTTAAAATATAGTCTAAAATTCAATAAACAAATAAGAAAGCACTTTAACGTTAAAAGTTCCTCTTTCATTATTTCTGGCCACCTAACCACCAGTTTTCACCATATCTGGTAGCAATTTTGACCACCTATGGAATTTAGTATTACAAAAGCAAGTAGATCGTAACAGAACGGGTCATTGTTAATATAAGTAAGTTATTTGAACATTTGAAGTTTTATTTTTTACAAATGAACACTTTAGAGTACAATATTGTCTATTTTAAGTACAAAAATAATTAGTTGTTTTATAATATTTTGATAAGAATAAATTTTCCCCTAAATTAATTATTACGTTCGTAATAATAATAACATCTTGATAAATCTTATAAGCCAGTCTTTAAAGTGTTATAAATTAGAAGTCTACTTAATATCCCAATACAGTAATACTATCAATTTAAAGTAAATTAAATTACTTATATTTTACTTACAAAGTTTTTTACATTGTTTTAATGCATCATATTTAACATATCAACATAAATAATTTTTCGAATACCTTTACTTATTTTTTTATAATTTATATAATGAAATAATAACATTTTAAATTTAATAATAAAGATTTGAACTCAATAATAAAGTTTTAATAATACTAATACAATTAGAATTTTAAATTATAACTAAGAACAAACTTAGAACATTAATATTTTTTATAAATATCATTTTAAAAGCAGTTCATGTTTTTGATTTTTTGGCAATCTTCGTTTTAGATATCTTTGACTTTAACTTCGACAGCTTTTCTTCTTTCTTTTCTTTTTTGATTCTTTAGCTGTTAAATTGATTTTGTCTGCTGCTTCTTTTTTCCAATCTTTTTTTTCTAACTTCTTCCTTCTTTTCTAATTACAGTCGTTTCTCTTCTTCTTTATTTCTCATGACCTCAAGCCATTTATCTGACGTCATTACTGAGGGTAATCGCTCTTTCTGAGTGTTGTGTTTTTTAAAACCTTTGGCTTTTAACCATACGAATACCATAAGAATATTCTTTAAAACATTCTCAACAGAACTGTTGCCGTTAAAAACTATTTTGTTCTCAGAATCTAATGAAGTCTTATTCGATTTATCATCAGTGCTCTCATCAATGACTATCACAGCTAAATCGTGGGTATCGTTATCGAATATTTTGGGAACTTCATCAATTGCAATGTTCAGAGGGTCTACTCATTCATTTTTTACATTCTGTGATGATTGTGACTCTTCGCTGACAATTTCTATGAATACTGAAGGCCTGTGTGAATCAATGCTATCAGAATATTGCACAGTTTCCATAACTTCCATAATTTCATCGGAGTTAACATCACCTTCAATAAATATATTATTAATTAGATAATTTACTAAAAAAGTCTTAATTATAATGAATGAGAATATATTTATACATACCTTTCAGAATACATTCACTTTCTTCTGAGCACAAATCCGCAGTGTCATTTGATTTCAAAGATTCTTCAACAATTTCTGAGATGCCATAAGCATTATTATAAATCTTACTTAATGTAGCGAAAAATGCTGAATATTCAACTCCACCATTCCAAACTAAATTATTACTTTTTAGGTTCTTGAATTGTTGCAAAATGCTGTTATCAATATTCTTCTCTAATTGCTCTAAGATTTCTTTCTCTTTTGCTAGAACTAACTCCTTACTTCATTCGCACTGATCAAAATTCAGTGCTCTTAATTTTTTTACATATTTGTCATAATTAACAACTTTCCGGATCGAAAGGGTAAAGCCCACAACACTTAAAGCCAGCTGTAATAGTATTTCCAAAAGCTTTTTCTTGTATGATTGTAGACAGAGCAGCTGGCACATCACATTTCTGAATATCGATACCATCGTGCTCTATACGACAAGTCCTCACAAATTTTAGCCAATGTTTTTTTAAAGGAGCGAACAGTGACACATCGAGTGGCTGTAAAAGATGTGTAGCATTTGGCGGAAGGCAGCACAGTATTATATGACGTTCTTTCCAGAACATACATATTAAACACTCGAGTAAGATATTTGAACACATCTAGATCATCTTCTAATAACAACTGCACTTCACTAAATCAAATTCGTACGTTTCATTCACATATGGTCATATTTTGCTCAAATATTCTTCTTTTTTCACTGAAATAATTGAATGCCGTTTTAGAAAGCCCTCCAACTATTTTCGACCCAGGGTGTTGTCTTTAAATGGAGTATTTATTTTCTCACTATCAATCAATTTCTTAACTGAACCAAGCAAACCTTCCTTGTTGATTGAAAATCCTATTTTCCACGATTCTAACAGCCGATCCACTAAGATTTGTTCCACTCGTGCCTCTAAAATACACTCTGGACCTACTCGACCATAGGTAAGTGGTGCCTCTCCATTTAGCATATGCCTCAGCGTTAATCATGGTACTTGATAGATTTTACTTACGTTATTTACAGATGATCCATTGCTTATTGCAGCTAAAGCGTCACGCACCTTTGTTGGCGAATATGAGAATAATTTCCTCCATTTCACATTATTCTCCTTATCCTTAGTCTTCTTTATTTTCTTGTCATGATTCTTGGACTTGTTTTACCTGTCAGTTGAATCTGAAACAAAATAAAAATTATTCTTAAAATATTTTCAATTGTAATTGTATTTGTATAAGTTAAATAATTAGAATATCAATGACTTTATGCTGTTATTCTAGAGTGCACTGGCCAAAACTAGTTTTATACCACAACCAGTTTTGGCTACCCCATGGCCACAAATAGATAATATAGTGAAATGTTCTACTTTTGACCATCTCTTTATTTAAAAATAAAACATCTTTTCACATAATTTTCTATTTTTAAAGTAAAGTTTAATCATAACCTAACCTATAAATAATCTGAAAGTTTATATGGAATCATTTTAATTAGTAAATAATGGTGTATTATTACTTACCGTCTATCCTTAACTTTTAACAAATGGAAATTTAGGAAATGGCTACTTTCATACACTTTTTAGAACAACTATTTATTTGTTTATTATAAAATAATACTTTGACGAGATCAGCTACATGACTAAACAAAAATACTCCTAAAGTCAAGTTCGCTTATCTATGACTTAAGACAACAAACCTTAAATTAATTAATTGACAAGAAGCGCGCGGGTGGCCGAAAATGAAACACTGGCCAGAAACGGTACATCCACCCTATAGTTGTTCAAAAAAATGTTCTTAAGATTAATTTTTATTTTAGTAAGTAACAAATTCTATGACTTGAAAATTAATAAAAACGAAAAGACCTCTTTCTGCGAGAATAGAGGTACATAAAATAAACAAAAATAAAAAACCGCTGCCAATTCATTGGCACTTAGCTTCCTCGAAGTAAGAAATAAAACATAAAAAATACTAATATACATTATTTCATTAATCTTCAAATACGTTTTCAATAAATATTTCAAAATATCAATGGAAAAGTTATAAAAAAGAAAAGAATTATCAACGTTTATAAGTAATTTTATACTCTTTCAAATACAAATAGAAGCGATCATACAGCCCTCCTTGTCTTAGTGGGTAAAACGCTTACCTTCGGATACAAGACGCTCAAGCAGTCGAGGGTTCGATTCCCGGTACAAATTCTCGAGAATTTTTTCTTCGATTTTTTCGTTTGGAAAAGATATTCGACAACGCATTGTTCCTTGTTACAAGACGTATGCGTGCCTAACAACCTCCTCAAAAGTATCTGAGACGCTAGTAAGCAGGTGATGACTCTCACTCGACCGACATTGCACAACACAACAAACAAGTGTATAAAATACAAATGTAAAATACAAAATAACATATGCATTGCGACATATCGGAGTCTTAAAAAAGAGGGGACACATTGCCATTAAATACAAAGAAGGAAAAAAATAAGCAATCATATTATTTCTAAAATACAAAAATAATTACTTACCTTATCGATTTCAGAATATCGTAAAATATCGTAAAATAGAGAAATCTCAAAATTTCTTTCTAATTCGGAAACTTCATTAAAAATCGAAAAATATGAGCCCTGGGTTGTAAAAGATGACCGCGCCGTTCTCGAGATATAAACAATAAAAAAATTAAAAATAAAAACATAACCTCAAATAACTTGGAATATAAAGGTCAATATAATTTGGGCTTCTACAGCCTCAAAATATAGTATAAATCTACCTTTCTGGAAATTTTCAGAATGAATAATGACGTTTTACGTAAGTTATCGTTCTCCAAAAAAAAACGATTTTTTTTACAAAATGATTTTTATCTCGAAAGAAGAAAAGTATAAAGGCTTTAAAATATTACAAAATATTCTTATCTATATTTCAAATCACCTCAAATTTTTTCAAAAATATTCCATGTTATCTGTTTTCCAAGTATCACCGTTTAAACAAAACACGACGTTTTCGTGAATAACAAAAAAGATAAAGTAGCTTATTTAAAATTTCGGGTCACAAAATAAATTGATGATATTAAACAAAAAACATCAAAAAACTTTATAAAAAATTTACGCATGCACGCACGCACACATATTCATACGGACATTTTCTAAAAATAGTGTATTTTATTCCAAATGGCCCAAAACATATTTCTAACATGTTTAAAGAAAACTTTATTTTTTACTATTACAAAGATTCTTTTAGGAGGACGCAAATATAAAGCAGTGCAAAGAAAACGTTTCATAATTTTATAAATAACTTTATAAAAATTTAATTAATAAAACATTATTAAAATGAGTTTTTATTGCATTTAACCAAAGAGAAGTCACGGGGGAAAGTGCATTATGTACAGTATATACGGTCCTGGCACTCGACGCTTATTGGCCGGTGCACCGAACCTACCTCAGTATCAGTGCCGGGAGGTACGACTGTAGTTTGTAAGCAGGCTGCGCGGGGGTAGCCACAAGGGTAGATAGATAGATAGATATACTTTTTATTCATCAAAAGACAAAAACTTACAATTTCATGTACATGTAGTTATAATTAAAAATATCAGTCGATTTAATATAATTGTTATCTTAACTTTCACATATTGCATTTCTTATTAAAATAATAATTCACTTTATCAGTTCGTCAGTTTATAAAAATTAAATGTAATGAACTAGTCACAGTCAGATATCACAGAAAACGCTTCGTCAAAAAATACATAGAATAAAAAATAAATACAATAGAGATAACATATAAATATAAAAGAATACATACACATACTTTGCTAAATTTTTGCGTATACTATCACGTCTAAATTTAAAACAGGGGGGGGGGCGCGGGTGGAGGGGGCGGAGGTATACAACTCAAGTTTTTTGGCACAACTAATTATTACTTATATCATGGTACCATCAAAATTCATTAACATAATGATGTAAGTAAACAGTCTCGATACTCAACCGGAAGTCACCCCTTCGTTTCAGTCTGATCAGGAAATGGTCAGACACCCAAGATAAATCATGTTTGCCCATCACTAAACTTTCACTTTAAACTTGATTTCTTCATTTACTCGATGATGTAAGTGTTTTTGTCACCTGTTCCACGACAATGATGGCCCCAGGCTCTTCAAATATAGAACTTACATATATAATAAAAATTAAGATGAAAAAAATCAGAAAAATTTAATTTCCGTAAATTCTTAAATATGTATATATAATATATAAATCTACGAAATTACTTTTATAAACAAAAATGTACAAAATCTGTAATTTCTCTCTCGTTACAAGAAAAAATGGTGAAAATTTTACGATCCACATCCGCGTCGAAAAGAAATAAACGAATATCATTTCACAGATTCGCAAGATCAAAGGGCGTGTACGTAACCGGCATCACCTGAATGGCACGGCCAATATCGCCCGTCCCGACAAGTGCCGCCGCCACTGCGTTTGCTCGCTCGTACTTTGGAAGCGAAGGGACCGAAAGCCGGCAGCTCTATCGCCTCGTGTGCCACACCGGCGGAAGGAGGATTTTCAAATTACTCGCGGAATATGCGAATCGCAGATGGATCCCGCATAATCCCCTCGGACGTAATGATCCCTTTATAACGTGCGCTGCCCTCTCACACAGACACGCATGTTGAACCGTATAAAGGGAGTGTGAAATGGGCTTTGTTGGGGCTTTTCACTTTTCTATCTAAAGCCAGCTTTCGCTCTTGCTTTGCTGTCTCTCCACTGTTTGTGACTCGGTTTCCTTTTTAATTTGTTATTTGTATCTACCTCTCTTTGTTTATCTGTTGCTACTTTAATCGAACTCAATCTTTCTGTGTCGATGCCTTTTGATTCAACTTTTTTCGTAATCCGTTACTGAACGCAGAAAAAATTATATTTCAATATAATCATCTCTTTATAATATTAATACATTTTTTATCTATGCATATATATATATATATGACGGAATTTCTTAAGAATATTTTCATATGGGTGGTCAATGGCTCAAGTGATAAACCCGTACCTTTTAAGACAAAAGCCGCTCAAGAAGCAAGAGTTCAAATCCTTGTCAGTCCAAATTTTAAGGGGACATTTTTAAAGAAAATGTTTGTCCGGATTTGTCGGCGACGGAGCCTGCAACCTCCTAACTTAGTAAGGGCAGTAATACACATTTCCAAAGGAGTAAACTATTCTTATTAAACTCATGAATTTTTCTGATCAGAATTTCATAATTCTTTTTGATGTTATATATATATATATATATATTTATAACCCTGAAAATATTCTTATTGAGTTCAAGTTAAATACATAGTTATGTAATATGACGATTAAACTATATTCATCAGTCTTATTAATAATAACTTAATAACTTAGTAACAAAACGTTTTCTACTTCAATAATTATGATTAACATACTCCTTAAATTCACGAAAAGTAATAACATTTATGATAAACTTTTGTATATTACTATTTGTTGATTATGTATATTCAAATATATTATTTTTTAAAATACTGTAAATTTGTACGTATTATACGTAATGTATTTTTATTTTATCTATTTTTATTTTTTATTTTATTTTTGTTTTTTTTATCACAAATTCGTATTTAAAAATTAAAAATCAAATTAAGTAAGCGCGTTTCGATATTTATGCTTAGTAAAATATATTATTTCTAAAGCTCGTCAATATTTCCATCTCCGTGGCTTTCTCCACAGGTTCCAATGATTTTTTTTATCTTTAATTCCAAGCATTTGTGTATTTTCACGCGCAAAAATGTTTCCCCATGCACTGTATCTGTCAGCTGAAATATTATTCCAGGCATGTGGGCTTCGAAAACAGAGAATAATTTCCATGCAGTTTGATATCGTCACGAAAGCAGGGTCGTCGAACACGATTGATGTGCGCAGTCATGGTGCAATCTTCGTGTCCCGTTACCTCGCTTCCCCCCCCCCCCCTACCCCGCCTCCCTCTCTTTTCATCGTTCATAATACAATCGTTCATTGCTGTGGACTGGAACTGAATTCAAATATTATTTCAAAGGCAGTACGATGCTTGTAGTATTTGAAATAGTTAAACATCATTGTTTATATGGCTTTTGCGAAAGAAGTCCTTTTTCGATTTTGCGGTACTTAACATTATTGAAGTTTCCCTTTTTCGTTTTTACATGAAAATATCAATGGAATCATTCTTTCTTTTTCAATGAATTGTATTTACGCTAGATTCTTTCTAGACTAGAAGCTTTTACGTCGATTGAATTGAATTGTTGACACATATTCTTTATTAAATGATGACTTTTTCTGGACTACACGAAGAAAATTTTGTACTACACCAGCGCCAGCAGTAGTAAACCGACTACTGCATGCGATTTGAATTTTATACTCATAAACAGTTGTTGAGTATTCTGCTAATTGTCAATTATACGATCGGGGATTCAATCCCTACCGAAGTCGTGTTTTTTCTACCATATGCACCATAATAATATAGTATTATATAGCGTACTTCAATAGTGCGCAAAAATACTATAAATTGTAAGGAAAGTTATATTGTACAACTTATGATTTTTTCAAATCTACAGCTTGGATGCAAAAAAGAGCGATTCCGAAGTATTCTCTAAATACGACGAATAACCGTGCACTGTCAATGCACACAATAAATCGAAGAAACAAGTCACTATAATCCACCGTTACATCGACACGCATACATACTCACTGTAGCGCACACGCCTGCGAACGTCGTGGAACTTCAGGTTCGGCCACAAAAGGCTTTATACCCGTGAGGCGCGCAGTCAGGGCAGCTTCAATCTCCCAAAGGCGAAAAGGATCCAGGAGGCCATGGGAGAAAGTGATACTCGCGGCAAAGGCGCGATGGCAGAACTGGCATACTGCCACGTTCGCGCCAAGCCACGAGCTGCGCGTCGCTTTATGCGGAGCCGCGGTGCTATCCGTTTTCGCGCTCGCGCGAGGGCGAGACTTTTCGTGCCCGGGCTTCGAGGTTTATTCACGCCGCGCTACCGTGCCGGCTAATTGAAAAAGAATATTCCATGAGTGGCGAAACGGTAAAGTGGAGCGGGTTTTTGTATGAGACAGATAACGAGAAAAGAGGGAGAAATAAAGTTTAGAATGGCTTTTTGAGAACGATTTTCATTGGATGAAAGGGTCAGCGATGAGCCGTACGCTGGATTTATACGCTTATTATTTCGGACTTTTATTTACATTGAATGGAAATAATGCATTCGTTGTTCAAAATAGCCCGCTGGGACTCAGTGGAGAATATTTATTCAGCAATTTCAGAATGTATTTACACGATTAATTGGTCTGTGGATGTTGAAAGTCGGGGATTTAATAGTTCGTCAAATGTATTCAAGCAGTGAGTGGATATTGAAATTATTATAGAAAATTATGAAACGTACACAGTATTTTGATTTTGAGATTCAAATGTTAAGCTTTATGCAGCTGGCTCGAAAAAAGAGTTTTGAATTTTTGTTTTTCGAATTAAATATATTATTAGCTTTAAGCATACGTCTACCGATTGTATATGTCAGTATCCCTGCAAATGTGGGAAAAAGGTAGATTTGCAGAAAAAAGTGGATTTAGGGGAAAAAAGTAATAGTACATTATGCAACAAGGGACTAAAGTCGCTGATTATTCCCGCGAGCGGGTTTACTACAGTAATCATCCGATGGAATGATCGACTATACTCTCGTGTTTCATATAGAACTTTATTCACGACATAACTGTGTAGCCAATTTATTGACTTGAAAAGTAGGACCCACTCATCCATTGTTAATAAAACCAAAAATTTCAAAAAATTAAAATTGTTTAAAATATACAATAATTTCAAAACTTTTCAAAATTTTCAAATATTGTCAAAATCTTAAAAATTAAAAAAAATTTTAATAGCACTTTATTCCCGCAAATGCAGGAGTAATATATGAGGAAATAAAAAGCTACTTTAGTCCCGCTTTGCAGGTCAATAAAGTTGCTATTATAGTCAAGTCGTAAATAAAAAATAAAATTTCCCGCAATGAATTTTTTTTATTTCCCGCAATTGCTTTCTCTTTTTTTTCAATTTTGAGTTATTTATTTCTCTTTCCGTGGATTCCACTATTCACATCAATAAAGTGGCCATAGTTAAGCCGGAACTAAATTTCTATATGCAACACGGGAATAATCATCGATTTTATTCCCTTGTTGCATAATGTATTATTTTGTCACACACGCACAATTGCATTTTTCCTCCCTATAAAGCGGGCTATCTGAATGATACTCGTATCATGTGATTAGGGAGCCCAAACACCCTAGTAGTCTAATTAGTGAAAACCGGCCCTAAACGAGTTTAGGATCCCTAAACATGAGGTACCATCCGGATGATACCACATGTTTAGGGGCCCTATACACTCTAGAAGCCTGATAGGTCATACAAATGTTTTTAATTTTCTAATCTGACAGGCCCGCGTTTGCACCGTGTCGAAAAACATGTTTAACTGCATCGCATAATAATTAAATAACGATTTAACATAGATTTTATAAAACTATACAATACTATCTTTATAAAGCTTTAGGTTTTCAGTGTTATCTCTGTATGTGAAACTTTTTGTTTTTAACATTTGTACATAATAAAATCGAATAATTCATTTATCAATTGCACGCTAACTCGTGGTTGTTTGAATGTTTTAATACAGTGCATTCATTTATAAAACCCTTAAATATTATTAGTAAATTTATAAAATTTTCAAATTTTCGTATTTTTAAATTTGTTTTTAAACATTTGGTTACGGCGCAATTATTCCATATTTATAAATATAGAATAATTTAAATTAGTAATGTTATTCGGTTTACAATTAAGTTTCTACAATAAATTAATGTACACAGAATTTGACACAAATTGTTTGAGTCTGGCGCTCTGCGCATATATAAGGCCGGACCTGGCCGAGTTAGTGCCGTGAGGTCGAGACAGTATCAGTGCCGGGGGAGAAAAAGTGCCATCAGTATCAATGCCGGAAGGTTCGACAGTATTCTGTTGAAAGAACTACTACCTATTAGAAATGGAAATAAAATGTATTTAATACTTTTTATATTCAGTATTCAGATTGCTTAAATGGAACAATTCAGCAAGTTGATACAATTTTCAAGAGCTCTGTTGATGAGACAACAAAGAAAAATAAACTTTGATATCAAACATTTCATAAGAAATGGAAGTTTCTTTAGTTCCTAGCATGAGAATCGTTCTAGAGAAGACTTTTCAAAACGCGAAAGACAGTTTTTGATGCACGAAGCAGCACACCCTTCAAATTTCCAGCGACGTGTCCGGCGTCCAGTTTCATCTCGTGCCGTGCACTGTCTACCGAAACTCTTCCCTCTTTATCGTCTTTTATCCGGTAAGGTAGGGCAAAGCCCTCGCCGAGCCCCAACATCTAACCGCCACAAAAGTCTCGTCAGCTCGCGATAATAAAGCTGCCCCCCTCTCTCTCTCTCTCTCTTTCTTTCTCTCGTAGCTACTAGCCAGCTACACACCGATGAGTCGACCTCGCTCGAGGGAGCGATGCCGCTTTCTTCTTTTTTTTCTTCCTTCTTTCGCGGAAGGGAAGCGGTGGATCACGCGGATAACGCTACGTAGGTATGTAGGCGAGCCAGCGCCGACACCGCCGGCTATATTATGCATGCTGTTTCCTTCTTTCCTACGATCCGCTCCGCTCTTTCATTCCTCCTCCTTTTTTTAAGTTTCACCTCTCGTTTCTTTATCTCTATCTCGATCTGCGGCTTTCTTAGTGTACCTCAACTTTCCTTTTCTGTATCCCCGCTCTTTGGCCTTTTATTAATTCGCCGGGGCATGCCCTTTGCATCTACGACTGATATATCGCACTGTTGTACGGGAAAGGTATGTACGATTGATGTAGTGCGATGATGTTGAGCCAAGTTCTGTGAATCGATATAATACAGTTTCAGATTTTTGTAAAAATGTTCATTTGTCAAGATCACTACTGAAGAACAAATTTCATTTTCGGAAATTTAGTTTATTTTTAGTGAACTTTGATGTACAGATCTGAATAGCAGGATAAATTAAGCTGGGTTCAGAATAAATTGGAAATTACAAATAGATGATAATGAACGTACGTATCAATGAATATGTTATATGAGTGTGTGTAATATGTCAAATATATGAATTTTGTAAAAGCAGACCAATGATACGGGTTGTTTCAGAGAGTTCAGCTTTCATTGAATCGGAAATTCTATGTCGAATTTCACATTAATAATGAGTACAGTAGTATGATACTTTATGTCTACTTAACTTTCGGTGCATTATCCTAGTCAGATCGACGCATTAATGAAGCAAGGGTATCGTTTGATCTCAATATATAATGATCGAATATATGAACGCTTATGACATCATTAACAAATTGTGATAATTTTCAGTTCCACAGAAATCCTAATTCATAGAAAAGGATAAATAGGGTAAAAAATGAAAAGAAAAATCACAGCGTGACTCATGCAACTGAAAGTAATATTAAATTTATTTGTAGACGAAGTTGTCACATAGGTAAAGAATATTAAAGTTTTGGTTCAATGCAAAAAGATTGATTTCTCAACAATTTTTAAACTATTATCTGATGATTATAGATTCATCCTATGCAACTTAAAATATGTTGAAATAATTTAAGTAACAATGAAATCGTCAATTATTTATCAACTACATAATGCCATTACTCTTCTTCTAAAATAAAAATATATTTTTTCCCATCAATCTTCAACAATTTACAAATTATTTAGTACTGTACATCAAACTACTAAATCCGGTAACACTCTTGCCTCGAATCACCCGATACAACTCAATCGAAATCCGTCATTCAGTAACTGGAAACCTACTTGGCAAAATTTACAACGTCGATTCAACCTCCCACGAGAAACACTAATGGAAAACTATCAAATTCTCGTAATTTTCCATACCAATACAGATCTCTCCAGCCGCGCGTCCCGTCAGCTAAGATCTCGGCCGGAACTGCCTCGCGAGCCGATCGCGAATTGGTAATACGATTCGTACTTTCTAGGCGGCCGTGGACGCAAGCAGACTATCCCCCCTCCTTCCACGTCGGATGCGTATTGTGCGAAGTCGGTCCATTTGGAACTGACAGCGGCGCAGAGCTCGGCGTCGCGGCTTTCCCTCGCTCTGGATTAGATGCCGTTACCTCGCGTAACGCCGCCGACGCATAATCCGCCTCGCGCACGAGACGCGTATTGATCGTAAAGCCAAGATGGTTGACCTCCAGCGAGAGCGAGCGAGTAGGCGAGATAGAACGCGGGAGGCCGAGTTAGTGCTACACCGAGCAACCGTAGATTTCATGACCGGGCCGGCGAGTGTGTCTGTGTGTGTGTGTCTGTGTGCGTGAGTGCGTGTGTACATACTTGCTCGAGGATCGTCCATCCATAAAAATTCCGAGGATCAACCCGAGATCCGAGCAGCGAGTTCAATCTGTCATGTTCGCTCTGCGACTGGATTAGATCGAGGGACGGGATTATTGTTGCTGCCGATTCGATTGCCAACTGTTTGCGGCGCATTTGCTTATCACGTAGACATTTTGATTTTCTTTTTTATTGTGTGAATTGAGAGGGTTTTTAATTAATGTATTTTTCTATAACGTTTATAGACATTATAAGGATTTATATGTTTATGTGAGTAAATGATTATTTCATACTATAATTTTTAGAAGATGAAGATGAAGTTCAGTTAATTTAAACTCCTACTTAATTATATGTAAAGTTTTCTTATTTTACTTAAAAATGAAATAGAATCATCTTATATATTAGCTCACTGTAACTTCATTTTTTACATAAATATTTAATTCCAGTAGATAGTATGTATTTAACACACGTCCCTGTATACAAATAAATGATGAATACATGCTATTATTTTCAGACATATACAGGGTGGGCCATTTTAATCTCCGCACCTAAATTTCTCCGTTCCTAAGCGTGGTATCGAAAAAAAAGTTGAGACAAAAGTTGACAAGGGCAAAGGGGGTCAAACATTGGTGACCTTGAACTTAATCTTGAACTTGATCTTCAAGGTTATTTCAAGGTCAACTTGATTTTTTTAAATGGAAACCCCTAATTTTTATTCCGGAATTGAAAAGAGCGGAAAATTTTACATCGAAAATGTCTTTGATAAAATTTCCAGAAGGAGGTCACGAAACAAAGTTAGGTTGTTGTGATTAATATTTGAGCTAGAGAGGTTATTTGCTTCGACCAGAAAGCCGTAATAATTCAGAGAAAAAAGCATATTATCGTTTTTCACACGTTTGACCTTGTTTTTTGACCTCTCTAAGGTCACAAAACAAAATTTTCTCAAAGACATTTTCGATGTAAAATTCTCCGCTCTTTTCAATACCGGGATAAAAATTAGGGGTTTCCATTTAAAAAAATCAAGTTGACCTTGAATAACCTTGAAGATCAAGTTCAAGGTTAAGTTCAAGGTCACCAATGTTTGACCCCCTTTACCCTTGTCAACTTTTGTCTCAACTTTTTTTCGATACCACGCTTAGGAACGGAGAAATTTAGGTGCGGAGATTAAAATGGCCCACCCTGTATATATATATACACATATATATATATATATGATAATAACAATACTTCATCTTATATATATATATATATATATATATATATATATATATATATATATATATATATATATATATATATATATATAAGATGAAGTATTGTTATTCAAAATTCATACGCGATTCAACAAACAAATTTTCTGGGTATACTTATTACCAGCACAGTGTTTATTTTATTCCTACAAAGGATGTAATTCGTGCTCTACCTGCACCGCAATTTCCTTTAGTGAACTACTTTACCTATTTATATTTAAACTTTATTTTAAGCTATACTCCTAAAGGAAATACGTTTCTTAAAAATAATACTTTCCAGGATTATGTGAGTACTCGAAAAATATGAGACAAGTCTGACACCTAAAAATGTATCGAAAACGTAGGGATTTCTGAATCCAGCGCACAATCCGAATGCGTAGAATATGTAAATTATTATTTATATTAGAATGTCAATATTTAAGAATAATTTTATTGTTTAAAATGCTGCAGTAAAAACGTCGTAAATGATTTAAAACACAAAAAAGATTAATTTCACTCTACTATCAAACGTCGATACGTTTCACGATGTCATTTCACGGAGTCCATATCATTGCTTTTCAAAATAACTCGCACGTGAGAAGCGTGCGATATGAATGTTCCCAAAAAAAACATACTGTCCGCCGGACCGAGTCAATTTCCTCCCTCACCCACAGCAATTCGCGATAAAATTTTGAAAAGTCCAACACCCACACACCTCGCCCTACCTTCCAATACTCCCCTCTGCAATATCTCCCTCCCAACGCTCGGTAAAATCAAAGAAACATTGGAAAAATTCGCGCGCGCTCGCGCACCGATTTGACGTCCGAGCCACAGGCAGCAGCAGCACTCGCAGTAGTGAAAGTCCGCGCATTACCAGACCGGAGCCGCGTCCGCGACCTCATACCTTATGCATTCGCGGAAGGGCGCGCTGGAAGATACACAGGGATGCGGGCCGCACTTGCATTAGAATAAGCCGGATAACCACGTGGCCGGGACGAGACGTGAGAAGGAAGGATGTGTGAGCGCGAGTGCGCGCGCGCGTTCCGGAGGGCAGAGCGCGGAGGTCCGCTGGGTGCCGTTAAAGGTGCCCGCGCGCGCCGGCAAGACGGACTGTATAATGCTCCGCGATGCATAGAGCGCCGAGGATCGAAGCGAATTTGGAATTCGAATCAACAATGAGGGCCGCGAGGCGAGATGGAAAAGGCTATTCGTTCTAATGCAGTAATGCGCGGGAGAGTTTTCGGTGTGTGTGTGTGTGTGTGTGTGTGTGTGTGTGTGTGTGTGTGTGTGAGAGTGTGCGTGCGTATATGTATGTGTATGTGTAAGAGAGAGAGAGAGAGAGATAGAGAGAGAGAGCAGGAGGGGATGGTGGAAGGGAATTCCGCAGCCACTCGGGAATGTTTAGTCTGATCTTTACGACGTTTCAGGGAGGCATTTACCTGGGTTCGGATCGAACTAGAGTGAGACTTTTTGGAGTATTATGGATATTTTTTATGTGGAAAATGTTGAAAGGTTGTATGTTTGAAAGGTAAAGAAATTTATGAAAATAAAACGAACTTAGCCATTTGCATTATGATTCTTTAAATAAATTTCAATTTACACTACTTTTTTAGCTTTCTTATTTTTAATATATAGTTTCAAAGAACAATATGTCAGTATTTGAAAATCGTTTACAGACATCAGATTAAATGTCTCTTTTAGTTAAAATCTTTAGTATTCAAGAAAACTTAACTGCTTGAATAAATTATTTAATGAACACGTACACATATATTAGCAGTGATATATGGGTGTAGCATACTTCTTCACGTAAGATAATATATTTCTATACTAAATATTAATAAACAAAATTATAATAGTTGTCGAAATAATACTTTCTTTTTGAGGCAGTAATATGCATGAATTAAATACTGTTTATTATTTTTTCTCCATTACTGTATACGAAAGGTAAAAAGATTTTGAATAAAAAATTCTCCTATTCTTCTTCAACATTCTTCTATTAAAATAACCACACAACGTTGTTTTGAATTTTCCTGACTTTTCCTTTAATTTATACCACGAACCAGAAAAATCACTTAAGCATAAACAGCGAAACGTTGTAGCCTTCATAAGGCAGTTCGAGCACACACCAACACACACACATACTTATTTGTCTGGCGCGCAAACAATGTCGTTCGACATGACGAAGTCGTCGCGTGCACGCGTCGCGTCGTCGGCTGACTTTTCTCTCTCTGGCTCGACGACTCGTTTCCACGTGGTGCGATCCGCGGCTCCTGCTTTGTTTTCGCGCACGGGCTCTCTGCCCGACTCCACGGCGACGACCTGGAACACTGCTCTCTTTTTTATGATTGTGTGCTTGTGTTTTTTTTTCTTTTATTTCCTGTTCTATTCTATGTCTTTCTTTCTCTCTCCTTCTACCTGTGCGTTCGTTCTTCTCTTTCTTTTTCTCGTTCGCAGCCAAGAAGAAAGAATATGCGAAATTACGCTCTGACGGGAAGCATTTCTTTGGGCGAGCAATGCTCGACATTGTGCAAAAACAGGGGAGGCTGAAAGGAGGGAGGGAACTGTCTAAGTCAAACACCTCCAAAGAAAGCTTATAAAAACTACCTTTTGACTATACAATTTTTTTCTTGACCCTATACAATGAAAATGGATACACCTTATATCATGTAATGTAATATAAATCAGTTACGCTTGATATATCAGCATACAATGTAAACATTCTAATTTATAAAATATATCATATACGTAAAACCAGAGATTTTTAAACATATTTAAAAAAATAAATATAGTATTTAATACTGTAAATAGGTAATTTATTATATTAAATTTAAACTATCGAAAAAATTCAGATTCGTCGTACCCCTTGATAATCTCACTGTGGGCTAGGTGGGTGGGTGGATGGATGAATGGATGGATGGATGATTGGATGGATGGATTTATGGATGGATAGTTGGATGGATGGACGGATGGGTGGATGGATGAATGGATGGATGGATGATTGGATGGATGGATTTATGGATGGATGGATAGTTGGATGGATGGACGGATGGATGGATGGATGAATGGATTGATGGATGGACGGATAGTTGGATGGATGAATGGATGGATTGATAGATGGATGGATGGATCGATGGAAATTTAAAATTAACTGATGGAGCGTTAGTGACCGAGGTATTGTTGCTAGTGTAAATGAATAAGTAATGTAATTAATAAATAAATAATGTAAATGTAAATAAGTGTTTAATACTGAAGCAGAATACAATTTAATACTAAAGCAGATAAATATAAAAGTTTGTTAAAATAGATATATAAAAATATACATAGAGAGACTTCAATAAAAATAATAATAAAATGTCAAGAATTTAGTAAATGCCAGCAAAAGCGATAATACTTCATATAAGTTTATGTAAGTCTTGTAGACGAGAAGTATCAAATCTCACTATAAAATTTTAAAAAATCTTTGCAATTTATATTTTATTCATCTCAGTATACACTGTAGATATCTAAGTTTAAACAGTTTCATTACACGTCGGATGCATGAATGTATGTACAATAAGCTTTTAAATCAATGAAATAATATGAAATAAAGTGATTTCAACTAGCGATTATCTCATGAGTTGAGTGAAAAGTTTAGACTGATAAAGATTTAATTCAGCTTAAGCGTGTACAATCATCTGCGTTGTTTCTACTTTACTTTGCTCGGTTCTCATGTTGTAAAACTGCTTAATGTACAAACTTTTACTGGCAGTTTATTTAATCGCAAAATATTACTTGTTGTTCGTGAAATTTAATACGTAATTTAAAGGTGATATAACACACGTTAAATACATTCAAGAAGTATTCGTCATTATAGCAAATAATTTATTTTTTCATTAAATCTTATTTTCTTTTATTATAAACCAGTGTCCATAATTTGCGTGTTTTTACAAACATCTAAATGGAATTTTTTTCTTATCGAAGGATAAAACCGCTGCCAATTCATTGACACTTAGCTTCCTCAAACCTTATAAATTGTTCCAATATGAAATTATTTATTCCATTTAATTATGTAGTGAAAAATCAAAATGTTATTCTAAAAATTAATTCTTCTGAATTATTTGATAATTCATTTTATATTTTTCTAAGACAATAATTTATTAAATACATTCTTTAATCAAAATATTAAAATAAAATTTTTTCTTGAATATCGTAAAATAGAAAAATCGCTATAAAATGAAAACAAGTCGACGAATATTGAAATTTCTTTTTAATTTTGAATCTTTATTTAAAAGCGAAAACAATAAGCACGCGCACCCACACATCTTCTAAAAAAGTGTATGTTGATTCTGAATGTCTCAAAACATGTTTTTAACGTGTTTTTAGCAAAATTTATTTTTACTATCACAAAACTTCCTCTTTAAAGAATGAAAAAAAGTATATTTAATTTTTTCAAAATTAAATGGTTCTTTAAGGTATTGTCTTTTTTAACAGGGTATTAAACGTACATACTGTCATAAAAGTTACAACCATCATGTAAAACTTTATTCGCACGATATTTTCTCTTTTGCATGGCGAAAACTACAACACATTAAAATTGGATCACTTTAAAAGATAATGGTATTTCAATAAACCAACATTTCTAAAGTGTTAAGTTTAAAATGTTTCATAAAACATCCAAACCCATTTTTCACAAAGTTATGTAGTTATAAAGTTCAGATTTATTTCCGTTTTTACAAGGGTGCTCTAAACTTTCGATCAATGCTGTAGATTTTTTATATTTTTATTTTTCTAATTTTAACAGCGTTTTCCTCAAATTTATAAGGGTTGAACTAAACTTTATTTTTTTACTCAATTTCAATACAATTCATTAGTATTGAATGGATACTTCTTTAATTGAGTAAATATTTCTTCTATGCAATATTTAATACGTTTAATGGTTTCATATCAAGTTTTAAATAACCATACTAAATTATGACTAGAACACTATTTCATTTTATTTTGCTCGGTAAAGAATCATTGTCAGTATGTATACTCATTCGTGAATGTATGTATTACCTTGCATACAACCTGCAGAACTTTATTTGTTCATGCTAAACTCTGCCGTACTTTAAGACACGGTTTTCCTAATTAATCTTTCATACTATTTATCCTCTCAAAATATCTAAATCTCAATCGAATATAGTGATTCAGATAGAATTTTCGTACAGTCGAACGAAGCAATGTAATGCCCGATACTCCATTCACGAAGCTCAGAACGAATCTCAATCTAAACCTACAGTTCCACGCGTCAGCGCTTTCGATCGTTCAAGATCAAGCGTACAACGTCGTATTCGCGTGGCCGCACCATCCAATCCAAGTCCTCGTCCTCGCGTATACGACATACACCTACACCCACGGTCGGTCTCTTTTGCTTATTATGCTCGCGATCCGACATACTCGCGATGCCTTTCACCCGCGGCTTATCGAATTTCATATCGGAATGCCGCAGGAGGCATCAGCAGCTCTCGCTCTCTATCTCTTTCCTAGCGCCTAGTCTACGATGTTCTCGGCCTGGAGAACACACGAGACACGCGGGTGGGTGGGCCGCATGCAACAGCTGCTGCCAGTGACCGAAAGCACGTGACACGCGCGAGCTGCCGGGCTGCAGGTGCGAAATATCATTCGGTCTTCTTTCTATTACGCCTACGATTCACCCTCCGAGCGAGGATGCTTCTTTTATTGGGCGAGCGCCGGGGCATATCTGTGCGCTTCGGTATTATAGCGCGTTGTGTCGGCTATGAGCTTTCGATGCCAGGGTCGAAGGACGCGAGGGGAGATGAAAAAAAGGAAGGCGTCGCGAGATGTGACGACGCGCCCTTTTCTAGCTCATATGCGAAGAATGCTCCTGGCTTTGGCTTTTCGTCGCTTCTTCGAGTTCATTTTGCGCTTCAATCGTTTGCCTGCGAATGCATGAAATTCTTCTCGGGCATTCTAGTGTTCCGTCTCCATTCGTGATATTTATCACCTTTTGGCTGCGTAGCTTCGTTGATCATAGATGAACAAATACACAGAAAATGAATAAATTATTATGTTTATGTTTAAATAATAATGTGCGATGTGACAGTGATTTGGTGAAACATATTGTAGTGCAACAGAAAATTAGTAACAATTATTTCAATTATAGCTGATGAATAATTTACAGTGATGATGGACTTGT
The DNA here is from genome assembly GCA_949152435.1 of Gastracanthus pulcherrimus. Classification (NCBI taxonomy): domain Eukaryota; kingdom Metazoa; phylum Arthropoda; class Insecta; order Hymenoptera; family Pteromalidae; genus Gastracanthus; species Gastracanthus pulcherrimus. Next base: position 170,309,692 of record OX424575.1, on the reverse strand, counting down.
TGCAGAATAATTACTAATTATATTTCCCTCAGCAGTGATTCTATACAAATTATTAACGATCTAACAATCATTATAGTAAATGTATAAAGTTAGTTTCTGGTTAATTTAGTAACATTGTAAGTTAAATTACTCATTTATCGTTGAAACAGGTACAAAAAAATCTCAGCTATAAATTTGAATAAGTTATATGCACTCTGTCTAATATAATATACTCATTATGTCAAAATTTAATATGTTTAAAATAAAAGTATGTTCAAAATCTAAAGATAAAAATAAATTCAAAAGCATATGTTTAATTGAGAGACAAATGACAATAAAATGTCCGTAATAAATATTAAGAATAATAAAACAAACTAGGATAAGTGTAAGAGCCTCAAAAATCAATAGACTTTTGTAGAAATATCTGGCGATGAATAACGACGAACGAAAACTCATTATGCTTTTCTTTTTCGATCGCTAAATAAGCGAAAAGTAGAGAGTCGAACTCATTTAGCTTTTACAGCTTACATTTAAAATAATATGCAGGTGATTAAAAGCAAGAAATGATGGTAATGAAAAATGATTTCGATGGTAAATTATTAGTTATTGATAATAGGAAAACATGATTACACATGAATTGAATAAAACATGAAATTAATGCTGAATAAATATCAATAATTTATTTGCATTAAAAAAACAATACGATATATTGAAGTGATAATGAAACCATATCTTCAATTACTTCTTGTATAATTGCATTGAAAAACTTGATACCGGTGTAAAGTAAACATTTCTCATAATAATGAGAACTCGTTAGTGAATTTACTACTTAATTTAAATGAGATTATTATTATTATTATCACTATCACTATCACTATCACTATCTCTATCAATATCACTATTATTATGATTGTCATTATTATTACAAAACAAAACTGGATCACAGTATCCACATACATGCAGACTGTCCTTCTAGAGAAGAAATCCGAAGAACAACTGATAGTATACGGGTAAGAGCAGAAGAGAGTGGAAAAAGAATAAATAACGACGCAACAGATATCAACAATAAAATGGAGGCGCCGAAATGGGCATAATAGGGACTCCACAGTGAAGCGAAGCGAATACCAATACCACTGTGGAACAAAGTCCAAAAGAAGACAGGCTGCTTTCTTAGGTGGTAGGCACCTGGGGATTGCTAAGCCAGTGTGAATCCATGACCACTAGCAGCACGAGCTCTTAGATGGCCTTTAGAAGATTTTTTGCCACTTGCCCTCATAAACGATAAAAAAAGAAAAAATATTATATAAATGAAATTGTATATTTATATGAATAGAAGCTATAAATATTCATATTAATAATGCGCATTAAAGTGAAATAGCTAATATAGAATCCGATCCGGATGGAAGTTCTCCTTGTGAGTAGAGAAATAAATCATAATTTACACATACACAAATCATCTATTACAACTTTATGTGTAGTATATCATGAACGCTATAATCAACTGTCGCTGCGGCACTGTTTAAACGCCGTATTTTGACCAGCATCGGAAATACTACACACCCATAACATGCGTTAAGAGGATGATGCTGTAGTAAATAGAAAAAAAAATTTTATTGTGAGAAAAGAAAATTTAGCATATAAATTTCGCAACTTCATTTGTTGCATTCTTTTAATTTATGATCATCAGTCGGAGAATTAATGTCTTATTTCTCTCCCACAGAATGTAATTGCTCATCAAATCAACCCGACAAGCGTGATCGAGTGAATTCACACCACGGTGATGTGTCACAATCATTAATCTGCATTTCAACGATTTCATATTTCAACGCTTGATGCATTTCAGTCAAGTGCAGAACGCCTTTCGCTCTATAACAAAGCACGCTCATAAAACACTTCCCCGACCACAATTTCGCGCACTCGACAATCTTTGATCTCGCTTCTCTCGTCTCCTAATTAACACGCGTGCTCCCATCCTCATACTTTGTATACACACACCACCGCTAATGCAGAACAGTCTATCTTCAGTAGCGACGCGCGGAGAAATTCATTGAAACGGCAAAATTCATTGTACCCCTCTCCCGCCTCCCCCCCAAAATCCCATTCCGCTGCGTGGGTAACCGGCTCGCTAACAACGGGCCATTTCGCCTATTTATTCGGCAGTCGCTCGCGCGTTTGTTTACGGCTTCCGCGACATAAATCCGGTTTTCCGTCACACGGCCATCGTTTATACCGCTATTTCGGTCTCTCGCCACCGCTTCCCTCCCTCTCGCTTCTGGTATACAGCGCTTCGAGAAAACGAACATTCGGCCTCCCCGCGAATTTCGGCAGAATGGAACAACGGCCAAAGCCTCTCACTCGGCGTCTCTCAACGTTTCTTGCTCGAAAAAATGAGATGCCGCTCGCTTTCGTCGAATCGCGTCCCTGGGCGTAGAAGCGGTGTTCCAATGAAGCCAGAGCTCGATATCTGCGATTAACGCTCGCGGGTTTTGGCGCCGCAGGTGCGAATTCGTGCGTGAGTATTTACTCGCGGTAATAACGGCTTGCCGGTGGTGGTGAAACTGCGATGCGGGACTGCGCAAATTGAAATAAAAATGAGCCATTTATTGGCGCAGGGGTTTAGCTTCTTTTGATCGTTTTGAGAATGTAAATGTGGTGGATCGTATGTGGATGGATTTTTTTCATATTCTATTTTGGGTTTTTGTGTTTGTTTCATACAATCTTTTTTCAGACTTGCGTAATAATGTTTTGAATTATTCCGTTATGAAATAGAATAAATTACTTCATACAATTTAAAGTGTTTTTTTCTGGAAACGGTCACAGTTTAATAGACGTACGAAAGCAAATTGTTTTACAATTAATACAAGTTTACAAGGAGGAAACCTGAACTTTCAAACTGTTAACTTATCTTTCTGCAATTTTTTATACTTCTTGTACAGATAAAAATGTTTTAATATTGACCTACTTTAGTTGTATACACTTAAGTAAGGCACACACTAACTTACAAAGTTAAAAACGATTCGTCTACTTGTAAAACTTTTACTTCGCACTTTTCCATTTCTCACTTGTTTAATTGAAACAGTTAATCATAAATAAATTGCATAAAGTACGCACTGAAATTACAAAAGTTTATGTTGTCCTTTTTTATTTAAATCGATAAATTACTATAAATATATAAAATGATATACAGGGGAAAACAAAAAGTATTATCAAAACTATCACGCTGTTAAAGATATTTTACCATTTGAATTTGTCTTCTTAATGATTCTTTAATATTCATTTGCACATTGCGTGTCTTATCTATACTATCTTGTAATTAAATATATTCCTTACTATGTGTTATTAGTCAAAACCATCTTAAAAAGAAAATTAATAATGCAAAATAATCGGTAGCTGAACTCTTGTTTAAAATATGAAATTTACATTGATTTCAACTTAATGAATTATTATTCTTGAACGCATTGTCCATTCTGGTATTATTTTGGATTCGTTATATAACTTACATCAATTTCACCGAAGTAATTCTACAAAATACTTAACTATTAAAGCACAGCTTGGATGTCTTTTCGTAGAATGTGATAATACTTACATATGATATGTTATCAAAAAACTAAATCTTTAAATTTACAAATATACCGGGTATATCTAATGACAAGACTCTGCCGTTTAAATTTCTATTTTCATTATTTCTCATTAAGGTGATGCTAAAGCCACCTGTCCCCGACAAATACGAGGATCCACTTTTCTCATTTCATTTTCAATTTAGAGTAAATATCTCTATGGAAAGTTGTTGTTCCAACCAAAAAGAATAACTTTTCATAGAGATATTTTCTTAAAATTTAAAAATGAATTAAAAAAGTGGTTCCCCGTATTTACCAGTAACACGGGGTTTAACATCACCTTAATCGGAATACCTTCTCCGTATGTGGACGTTAATTTTGTTTGGTACATATTTTATAAAACAATGTTTTCATCCAGGACGAAATCTTGCTATAAGCGTAGTAAATATCATCTCTATATTATTAAATTATTTCGCCGCCGCCGCGGCGTATATCTCCTCATTTCAACGTTACTTTGGCCTATTTTTTTTTAACTTTTCGTTATTTTTACATTATTTATGCACTATATTACGTTATTCTACGTTTATATACATCTGAGAATCAAAAGATTTTCCTATTTCTCTCTTTCGACATTATTTTGGCCTATTTTAAATAATTAGTTATAAATATTATAAGATTGCTGTGACAAGATGCAGCCATTTTGAAGATAAATAAAGTATCCGAATCAGACTATTATTGTGAAAATAAATTTGTCAATAATTGTTCATTTTTAATCACTTATTATCAATTTTATGTTAATTTATAACTTCTAAATTATAATACCTAGGAAAATAAGATTATTTTCGACATCCTTCAGGAATTACTATTTATCCATAAGTTCCGTAATTGTTTGTTATTTATATGTTATACTTAATTATTATTTTGTGATACGTAACGTTATAAGCATTTATGTAAAGTATGGATGACGTTTATCGTTGGATTTGTAGATATTAATTATTTTATTTTGTTCTCGTAACTGAGTTATAGTATTATTTTAAATCTGATGATTATGATGATGCTGCATAGTGCCAACGACTTGCGTTACTAAATTGCCGATATCTTGAGGCCTCCCATTTTGCGACTTAAATTTTTTCACAATTTTGGATCAAGCGTAACGTTTTATCCAAATATCCTCAATGATGCTCCGACCACTCAAATTAAAGGTTTTAATGTCAGTTTTCTTTTTACCGTGCGTATAATTGCCGTATTGTATAATACCTTACGCAAATTACATCATAATTTAATAGTAAGTCGTTTCCTAAGGAAACATCCAGCAAGAAAAGAATTCACAGTTATGCTATATGTTTGAAAGGTAAGACCTAACCAAGTGCATTAGTTTCTAGGATGTTTGAGCTACGTTTTCTGAAAGATAGAGCTTAAAATGTTGTAATAGAACCAAGTTATAGTGGTGCCAACTTGACGGTTTTCGAAGAAGTACTTATCTTCCACAGGCTGTAACTTTGGTTATACGAAATAATTCTGAACGTACCAAAAAAGGAATAAAAGGTCTTTTTAAGACGAAAAATTTGAGTTGTAGACCTAAATCCGTTATGATTATGTAAAATGGGAAACGATCAAACATAAACTAAAAAAACAAGAATTTTAGGTTTACATTCATCCCTCTAGAGGTGGCCCATTGAGCTGCCAAGGGAGTCTAATATTTTTTTTCTGAAAGTTTGTGAAAAGATAAAGAATTTTTTATTGGTATGTTCGAATTGATAATAATGGGAGAATCTCTCTCTCTAGAATTTTTTGAGAATATTCGATTTTTGGCCATGTTTGAAAATTCAGAACACTCTACTGGGTCACACAGTAGACTTTAGGGGTTGAATTTTTTTTTTGGGAGCTTCTTTTCATAGATACTTTCGTATAAAAATCGGCGGTAAGTAACAAAGACTCCAGTGCGCACGGATTTTTAAAATTTGTTTGGAATGAGCTGGTGATTTCATGATTTCAAATAATATGTATAGTTAGTATGTTCAACATAATAGTCTTTTAACGGGGCAAGCCTGGGTTAAACCCAAAAGAGACTTTATGAGTCCAGAAAACTTTTTCTGTTTAAATGTAATCATTCTGAAAATTATTATGCTATCAAATCACAATAATATCTTAAATTTTATCGTTGTAAACCTCAAAATCTTGATCCTACACGTCATAATAAATCACTATTTTCAATACCATATTTATTAAAGGAACTTTAATCACACGATTCGACGTGACATGGCGAACGAAAATATTTTTCGATGGTTATTCGACTCAATTTGAAACAAAGAGCAAAGTACGTTTGCGTTAAAATTTTTTTTATTATTTTTTTTCGGAAATCCATCAATTTTTTTAAAAATATTAAAAATCTTTTTTGAAAAAATCTATTGAATCTCGGAAAAAAATAAGAAACATTTTAACAAAAATGTGCCTCGCTCTTTTTGAAATATGCGTCAAAAGAAGTCAAATAACCGTCAAATAATATTTTGTTCTCTCTTTCTCTCTCTCTGTCTCTCTCTCTCTCTCTCTCTCTCTTTCTCACTCTCCCTCTCTCTCTCTCTCTCTCTCTCTCTCTCTCTCTCTCTCTCTCTCTCTCTCTCTCTCTCGCATTATATTCTCATGCGCGGCTATAAAAAGTCCGATGCACAACGCATCCCCGTGAACACGGTCGCTGGTTAACCACGCGCGCGCCTGTCGGCTTAATGAAAATTCTCGTTCGCGATAATCGACAACCTCATACGGAACGCAGAATCCGAACTGTATATGACTATAGGGGAGAAATAGCGATCCTACGCGTCCATTACTGAGCTCTCGTGCTTGATCCTGGCTGTAACTTGACGCGCGCGCGCGTGAATGCAGCGGTTGCCCTGAGCGATGGCGTGATAAATTCAACTCGTGCGCTTCCAAGTCAATTATCAACGTTCCGAAAATATTGCGAATCGAACAATGCGAGTTTTGGGGAGAGGCCACGTATGTTATAATAAATGTCAGAAGCGTGAACTCACGCGATCGCTCGATTTCCAAAGGTAGGAGGAGGAGGGAAGGTTCCCGTCAAACGCATTAATTAATAATGTTGATTTGGAAAAATTGCGTTACTATTGCAGTGCATTTGCATGTTTTCGCAATTGATATATATACACGTGTGGGCTTTATAAATTTAATGGAATGGAATGAATGAATGGGGGAATATCGATACTGATTTTTTCTATTATTTTTATTGATGTAGCAGTGATCAACTTATACAATATTAAATTTTGAAGAAAAGTACGATTACTATAGGTAAATGCTTCTGTTTGGTTCAGCAGGTTAAAAATATCAAAATTCTTACCGATGTTGTAAGTCAGCAAGTATATAGAACGTTATCATGTATTTTATTACAGTGAAAAACTTTTAATTTTTTAACACATAGTTTTTAAGATGAAATTATATAAACATATGAGGTTTTAAATGAATAAACCTAAGAAACCTAATTTTATAAAAAAATACAATAAATTATTTTAATTAAAAATTATTTTATTACTTTCCAAAACTTGAAATATATCTGGTCTCGCATAGCGCGATCTTACGTAGTTTTAAGGTCCAGCTCGATTTTAACACGCGCGTCTTGATTAGTTTTAATTATAGCGCTGTGAGTTAGAGCGCTGGTAGATACGTTTTAGCAGCGATCGAGAGCACCGGTCCATCGCATAACCTTCGATTCGTTTTTGTTTTGTTCGTGTTTTGTTTGTTTTCTTTAATTAGCCGCATTGTTAATTTATTCTCCGCGGTATAAGATTGTGTGAGAGTTATTGCGGTTATTGTTGTATGTGCTTGTGATTTGTTGTGTGGACGAGACACTAGACTGATGTCTGCGTAGAGCGAATCCTCGCTGTAGGTTCACCGGTTACGATACCTGAGCGAGTTGTCAGAAGCCATTTAGTGAGCGAGGGCTGGACCCGTTCTCGAGACGTCGGGGCCCGGTAACGTGCTGAGCTTTTAGCCATCCGGAAAACCTCTATCTTCTTGCCCGATGACCTAACCCGGAAGATCTGGTAGTCCGGCTTTCACAGCGCACCTTTGCATTGCGACGATATAACGGGGGCTGTTCCCTGTACTAGATAAGAGAGCTCTCTTAAATAAGCGAATGATCATTCAATCTGCAATAGATTAAGTTATAAATTAAGTTTTGAATTATTGTAGTTTATTCGTGTTTTTTATGTATTTGAGTTTTCTCTTGAGTTTTTGTATAATAAATTTACTATATTTCACTAATTTGCTCGGGCAAAATAATTATAAAGCAGCATTTTTATTTTAAATAACCTGCAGATTTGAGTTTAATTTTCTTACTATATTTATGTTTGTCAATTTTCAATTTTTCGTTTGTCATTTGGGATCCACTATTTCAATTTTATTAAACAACATACTTATACTTATACATTCTATAGGTTCAAACCCTTATAATTAATAAAAGGTTCAAAAATTAAAATAACATAACATTCATTAATATTATTAAATTTGTAAAATGTAATTTTACATAGATTGTGTAGCAAACCGGCTTTTGAGTAAAGATAGTTCATTTGAATTGGCTTGCTGTATCAAAAGGACCCTAAACTTTAAGCAAAAGTTTGGTGTAGGTAGTACGAGAAAATATGCACATGATGCGTGTTCGTGTACACTTTCAAACTTCAATTAGATTACCTACTGACAAGTTTGAACATTATCTTTTCTTGAAACTCATAAAATATTCCAAACAACTAATTAGAAAGATTTTTTGATTATTTAAGGCAATTAATGTTACACTAGCAATAATTTCGTTTTTAATGTTTTATAAAATTGGAGGTTGCCGATCCAGTCCCAGGTTAAACTATTATAGGGGTCCTACAAAACTGGTATAAGCATGAAGAATCCATACAACCTTAAGCATTTAAACAATAATTTATTTCTGTATCAAGTGGAATATATGAAAAAGGTAAATTTTCTTAATTTTTACTACTGAATGTTTGATTATGTATTAAGTCTTTCCCTTATTTTATCAAATTTCAAGCTTCAAAAGTAGAGTAAGTTTTACACATTCCCATATATTGCCTTACTTACTATGTATATGTGGGCATCCACCTGGGCACTTTTGTCTGCATCAAACCTACACCAAACACTGCAAATCATTATGAGCGATCGGAACGTCGATATGCTATCTGAGCTGGGGAAAAGTACTTTAAAACATTATCAGGTGATCTTACTTTCATGTCGATGGATCATAGTCCGACCCACCACGCCCATTACACACATGTGTATAGTCGTGATATACATTAATGGCGACAAACTTATACTATCCCACAGCAACATGACGGTCATTTTGCCAGCCACCACGATATCATAGACGTAACAATCGACATCTAGACCGTACCATCTCCTGCTTCATTGAGTCCATAAAGCAAGAGGGCTTGCTCAAACATCTTGCAGAATGTGATTAGTCGCTCGTCAGCTTTGAGGACCTGGATGTGAACGCAAAGTTAGAGTCCCTTGGCAAGAACCTCATGGTGATGACCTTGCCCCGAAGAACACACTCATTCCAAGAACAAGAAAGATTCACTCTTACTGATTATATTTTATATCATAAAGGCGTACGAAGAATGACTGCGTCGGGAATTGAACCGTAGATCCTTTTCTTCCAAAGACAAACGCTCTGACATCTGAGCCGATCGATCGCGCTACTCAGCTTGTTTAATAACGACTTCATATTCATTGACTTCGATTTCACTGACTCCTCATTATGTTCTTATATATGTATGCATAACGCCGCCATGGATTGATGCTGACTTAAAACACATGTACAATGAGTTGGATGCAGCACGACATCACTATCCTGATATGAAGGACATCAGACTTGAGCAGGAGTTCCTATCTCTTGCGCCTACAGTCGAAAAAACGATCGCAGCGTGAGATTATTTCCTGCAAAATAACATCTCGGAACAAAAGAAAAACATTTGGAAGAAAATTCGAGGGTTTGGACTCCTATCAATGACCAAGAAGCGATATTATTACCACATATAGTGAAGATGGATTTAAATTAAGGCCTGTGGATTTTTCGGACGTAGTACTCGCTGTGGATCGTTTCACCTCACAAGCCAAGGTGGTAGACGGCATTCCCCAAAGTTTAATAGCCAAATCTCTTTCGTATGCTGGCAATCATCTTACCTCAGCTTCCTGTCTAAAGTAATGGAAATGATGGTTAGGGCAGATCTCTAAGTATCTTTTCTCCACAAAAATACTTGACTAAACTGGTCTGTGCACATCATAGGACGCAAAAAGTCTTGTTGCGGCTAACTGAGGAATTTAAACGTGGTGTCGATAGCAAAGAACAGCTCATGTCAATCCAACTACTGTTTTATTTCTGCTAAGCTTTCGGTACCGTTTTGCCGACAAAACTGCTGCGCAAATTTGTCAAGATGGCTTTCTCTCGCAATAAGGTAGATATACTCGTACCTTACAAACTGGTGACAGAAGGTATCCACGTTGACTAAAGAAGATTATGAATGGTTATCCGCTAACCTTGGTGTACCACAGGGCTCAGTTCTTGAACAACTCCTGTTGAAACTTTATATCAACGATCTGCAGGAAGTACTCGGGAATAAAAGCGTCAGACACCTACTATACGCCGATGATTTGTAAATTTATACATAGACATCAAAATTTTTATTTTCAAGAAGGAATACATTATTTAGCGACAGCCTGCTTAAGCATCAATGTCAACAAAACAAAGGCGTGGTGTAAGAGAACTAGAAATACCAATATCGCGAACGGACACGGGTTTGCATTCTTTCGTAGTACAGGGCTCATGACTAGAAAATGCTCTCCCTTACAGCGTAAGATATCTTCCCTCCTTTTTCAAATTTAAGACGGTAGTGCGCAGATATCTACTGCCACTTACGGTGACCAATAATTCTAATAGCCGTTCATCTCCACCGTCCATATCTAATGTCTTATTTATCTATTTATTTATTTGATTATTTATTTATTTATTTATCTATTTATTTATTTGATTATTTATTTATTTATATATCTATTTATTTATTTGATTATTTATTTATTTATTTATCTATTTATTTATTTGATTATTTATTTATTTATTTATTTATTTATTTATTTATTTATTTATTTATTTATTCATTCATTCACTCACTCACTCGCTCACTCACTCACTCACTCACTCACTCATTCGTTTATTTATTTATTTATTTATTTAATATGAGTGTATTTATCAGCATAAATTATATTAATGTATGTTGTTCATATATTGTATTGTATTGTTACTGAATTGAGCGTGCATATTATAACATTAACGTGATGCATTATCAGAGGATGCAATATATTTAAATTTACCACAATCTGTGATGAGAGTACAATATTTATAATTTCATGACACGAATGAAAGGTTTATATTACTTATTAACTAAACCTATATACACATATATATTTATATTTATTGATTATACTTTTTCCACTATTTCTGTATTTTTATGCAAACTAGGGGACCTCCGCTTTGTGCGCATATTTTCGCCGTTTGCATTATATGTATATTGTATTTACTTAATAAACAAAACCATCAAATATCGGAATTAATGAAATAATGAAAAATCATATGTTAAACCCAACGTTAAAAATAACTTTGAACATATATCTAGAATATTTTTTCATCTATCGAATAGTCATAACGATACATAGTAAATATTTAATATATTATAAATATTTATTTTCTAGATTCTATTTCGTGAGTAAATATAAACATTCATCGTATAATGACTCTGCACTGATTTACTGTTAAATATATTATTCTTATGAATCTATATTTTTCACTCTTACACAAATAAAAAGCTATGTATACTTATCAGAATAAAATATATATATTATTAGAACTAGACAGATACGTAGTGTTGTCAGTAATTGAGACATTTATAGGAAGTTTAAAAAATTAAGAAAAAAACCGACTTTGAAAAGAACGCACTAAAAAGTATAAAAGAATCTATAAAATGTATGAACAATCGGTAAAAAAATCTTTTCGAAGTTGGCGCCGAATTTAATCGAGTTACGGTGGTCTGACTTTAGAGGTATTATAAGTATATGAGTTTAGACCCAATCCAGTATAAGTTCTAAATCATATCCGTAAGAAAGATATTATAAGTCAGTTTGAATTTCGGCACCGACTTTGAAAAGGTTTTTATCGATTATTCATTCTTTTTATCGATTATTTCATACTTTTTAGTTGTCCTAGCCAAATTTCATTTTGTTTATTCAAATCCAAAAGATTGCACCAATCGGTTCAGTAGTTTCGGAATAATCGGTGGACGATCATAACAAAATGCCAATACTGACATAGTACTGGCTCGATACTGGCTCAGTGATGCAATGGAATATCTGAGAGATCATTCATTAAAAAAAAAGTCATTCAAATCGGTTCAGTAGTTTCCGAATAATCGGCGGACAAAGTCAGCTAGGGCCGAAAAGTAAGCAAAATATATCTAGCAAAAAACTAAATTACTGTTCAGATACTGGAGCAATCCTAACAACATTAGAATGGGACCACCGTGGGATCATCCACTTTCATTAAAAGAAAAGTAGATTTAAATTGGTACAATAGTTTCGGAGTAATACGCAAACAAACATAGAAAAAAAAATACGTAGATACAGGTCGAATTGAGAACCTCCTCCTCCTTTTTCGAAGTTGGTTAAAAAATATGGAGAATTATTATAATATCTGAAATTGAAACGTACACAGAGTACTTATAATTGGAACATGTACCTACAACAATTTGTCATGTAAACTGTATTGAAACAGGATGCCCCGAAGGAGATAGTGAAGACGCAATAGATAACTTAATAATTCAACAACCCAACAACCTAACTTTATTTCTCGGCATATTGGGTTATAGAGAAATGACACAAACAAGGTAAAATTTGAGAACAAGCTGAGGATGAGCTAGGGAAGGACTGGAGGAGGCTAATTAGCATTTCCAACTACAAAAAAATGTTCCCACTAATATTCTTATTGTAACCAGCAGCTCTCAAGTAGTCAAATCGACCGGATAGAATGCACGCCAACAACTTCTTACCTCCACGAAATCGATATGCCGAATTAATTGTCGGCGTTCCGACCGCGCCATCGCGAATTAGCGAGAGCGCAAATTACCGAAGGGTTCACCCGCGCCGCAGCGGCTCACTAAATATAACCGCGTGGGAGCTCGACTCGGCGGCGCGCCGATACGATAAGCGTCGCGTTGCATACATTTTCTTACGGGACGCGCAACTGGCATACTAATATGCAAGCACCGCGAGCTTTAATATTACAACGCCCCCTGTGAAATCGGGAAACTTCTCTCTCTCTCTCTCTCTCTCTCTCTCTCTCTCTCTCTCTCTCTCACTCTCTAGCGAACTCTTCCTCCCATGCGCCAAAGGCTCCTTTCTTGCGCGCGCGCACGCACTTTCTTGTTCGCGAATGGTAATTGTGTACGTGTAACGCGAGCCGACACGGAGCCCCGGAGCTGCCGCTTAAAAGCCACGCGCAGGATATTAGCGAGCTGCAGCCCCGCACGCTTTTAATAAAAACGAAGATAAGCGCTCGCGCTGTGCCGCGCGCTAAGCGTTTGGGGAAACTGCGGTGCGCGTCGAGCGTGGACAAGACTTGCGGCGACAGGTGGAAAGGAACTGAGCTTCTCTTGTTGCTTCTTTGCCCCCGTCTTATCGTCTGACTTTCTTTCTCTACTTTCTGCCGCGAGAAGATTCCGCTCAATATTAGAAGAATTCCACTTGTGGGAAACGGAATTCTCTTGTGAGATAAGAAATTGTTTTAAAGCAAAATTAATTTCTTCTAACCTACTAGATGATTATTTTTTCCTGAAGAGGATTCTGTTCCCCACAAACCAAATTCTTCTAGGTATATATTTTGAGCAGAATCCTGTCAGGACAATACCGTTTTCGGAGTGTATGTTCTTTTATATTCTTTTAAAAAATTGTTCAATATATCAGCAAATCCTCAAAATCGATGTTCCTCAATTGCTTATAAAGGTATACATGTGTCCTTTGCAGCAGTTCTATTTTATACTAACACCTTTGCGTTAAATTCAGGTTAAAATGTTATGCGTTAAAATGTAGTATCGACAAATATAAACTAACAGTCCTGACATTTGTAATAAATAATCCTTGTTTTCCTATTTTTAACATCGACTGTAACGATTCTATCTTATGCAGCAACTTTTACCCAGGTTTTACTGCATTATAAGCTCTTTGCTCTTAGCATAATTACTTTCAATCCTCTTGTATTGTAATAAATTTATTTCAATAAATTATAGTTTAAAGTATACAATTAAATTTTTCATAATTTTTAAAAGGCATTGACAAGGTTTAATTTTAAGGATCCATTCATAGTGAGATCCCAGAGACACGGCGCGACCGACTCGCCACGGTGCGGCTCAGCTCGGGTCTTGTTGGCATCATAAACTTTGATATGTATTTAGTTGATTATTTATTTATTTATTTAATAAATCCACAGGCGAAGCTGTTTTGCACTTTAAGATTTATTTAATTGGAGTTCATAAAATAACAAAAGTCCAGTTTGGAAGCCATTTTCCACTCAAAAATTAAACATTTAACTTTAAATAAATCTTAAAGTGTAAACAGTTTGGCATCTTGATTTATCAAATAATTTGAGAGTTTTGTTGTCTTCATAAACTTTTATGTGTATTTATTTATTTATTTATTCAATAAATCAACAGGTCAAACTGATTTACACTTTAAGATTTGTTTAAAGGTTATATATTTAATTTTTTAGTGGAAAATTGCTTCCAAACTGGACTTTTGTTATTTTATGAACTCCAACATTAAAACTTCGTTATTTATTAGATAATATATGTGAATTTCAATTTTACAAAATATGTAAAGAAAGTTAAGTTATGGTGAATATAAATTTTATACAATGTGGAAGATCCTAAAATAAAAAAGGCCAGTTTGAAAGTCATATTCACCTCAAAAATTAAATATTTAATTTTAATTAAATCTTAAAGTGTAAGACAGCTACGCCTGTTGATTTATTAAATAAATAAGTAAGTAAATAAATAAAAACATATCAAAGTCAACAAGACCCGAGCCGAGCCGCACCGCGGCAGCCGCGTCTGTGGGATCTCACTATAAATGGACCCTAATGATCGAGTAGCAATGATCACGTTTTAAGGATTGGCTTATATACTGGATCCTAGTTTCCTATATTATCGGCCACTTAGTTGAAAACACATAAGTCAGGCTGTTTATAGATCGATTTTAGATATTTTATGTCACCTGAATCTGGCTAATTGAATTGAAAGAAGCATAGAAAGTGAAATTTAACGCAAATAAGAAATGTTTAATGATCTTAGCTAATTGAAATAGGAAATGAAAAATTTGAGAAAAAAAATATAACTTGACATACCGAGAAAAATAAAATATCTTATGATCTGTACAAAGAACTTAGTCAATTGCTGCCATGCTGCCATTTTACTCCAGTTATCATGGCCCACAAAAATACGTTTCTTTTTTACAAAATGATTTTTTTTTCTGCATGAGAAAAATAAAATGACTCTAAAATTTTACTGAACATTTTACTCTATGTTACTAAGCATCTCAAAATTTTCAATGAAGTTTCATCATACGTTTTAGATATATAATAACATTAAAAAAAAATAATTCTTTGTTTATAACAAAAGGACAATGAAGTTTCATCACACGGTTTAGATACCATAATTACCTAATCAAAATATTCGGGTCAGAAAAGATAGTTCATTTTATGTTTTTTCAAAAGCATTTAAACTATATTAATAACATCATTTCTAACATAATCGAAAAACGAAAATCCAAAAATTAAAAAACGGCTAGAAAATTAAATTTGACTGTGGATTACTTTAAATATTGAGATCCACATAAGAGTACGTAAATAAATACACACACACACACGCAAACATACACACTCGAGCACGCACGCACAAACGTATGCACACACGCATACATACACACACACATATTCATACGGAGATTTATTTAAAATAGTATATTTTTGTTACGCCTGCATGTTACTAACGTGTCAAAAACTTTCTTACTGACACAGATCTTCCTCTTTGAGAAAGCAAAAATGTTCTTAAACTGCCCCAGAATAAGTGATAAATTAAAAATTTTTAAGTTAAAAGAAATTATCGAAAGACGTCAAGATAATGTACTTGCACGGTGGTTAAGGAGGCTCCTGCGCGTAATGTGTCGAACTCGGACATATCATTTTTTAAAGTTTAGAATACGCTCAATCTAACGATGCCCTTATTTATACCGCTTATCAGCCAAAAACTCAAGAAATTTGAGCTCAAAGTTGGCAATTTTAACATGGACTCTTATGGCAGACAAAGTTGAATTAGTTAATTACGAATGAAATCTGATTTGTCCAGTAATGTCATTATATCAGTTTTGTAGGAAAAAATCTCCTCTTTCAAATGACATTATTTAAAATATCGGTTATGGAACTAAAAAAAGAGATATTAGTGAAAGCTTGCATAAATTCGGGTTATATCCGGCAGATGTAGGGAAGTCTCTGAGCGGCCATCTTGGCTACGGCGTTCGGGAGAAGCGCGCGCAATTTGAGATTCCAATTTCAAACAAAAAATTCAATAAAGAATAAATCGTCATAATTGTATTTTTTATTTTAATTAATTAAGGCTATAGGTAAATAAAATACTCTGGAAATTATAGTTTTTAGTTTTTTAATTATTTTAAATATAAATTAACAATACAAATTTAACTATGGGCCCACGTAAAACTCTAGCATCCCAAACTTTTTTAGGTTCCATCATTTTCACATAATACACTAAATAGTATCAAATAGAATAATACTTATCAACTAGAATTTTTTACATGCAGCACGCACGACGCACGACATGACGCTATAGTAATATATATAGATTCAGCTATATACCACCCATCGGCGCGCATGCGCGGAAGAGAAACCTGTCCTTCTCGCATATGTTAGTCACTGCCGAATCCAAAATAGTATCTGTATTAATATTTATTGAATTGTTAATGTTTATATTATTAAAAGTTTGTTACATTTATATACATTATAAATACATTTAAGATTTTTAAGTATAAATATATGCATAAAAGTTATAATCAAATTTTCGATTCAATTTGACTAGTATGGTAGACGCAGGAGCCTCCTTAAATAAAAGAATATGCAACCATTATACATTTATAAATATTATATTGATTGATCGTAATGAGTTTGCAAATTAAAGATAGAATCAGTCTAGATAATCAATGAGTCTTCTAATGTGCTAGCAGACAGCTGATTTTCAATATTCAAATCGTTATTTTTTAATAAAATTCTCGTAATTTATTCATTTGTATGCCTTCGCTTTATGACTGGAAGCATTAAAGAATTGTGTTTCCATTAGTTATATAAAATGTTGAATTATTATTAGGTAATTTAAATATTATATAAATCCTTGTTTCTTAAGAAAACATAAAAAGTATCTAGGATCATATGGAAATATTGAAAAATTTAATTACATATTATACAAATTTCGCAAGATTCAAATAAACAAAATTAGGATCACTATATTTATAAAAAAACTTTCCATTCAGGTTATTTTGCATTTTTAACCTTCCGACTCGATCGGAATTCAGCACATATATAAACTCGCTACCTACCTGAAGAAAAAGCGCTTAACAGCTACACAAGAGACTGAGGCTGCAAGCGAGGGAGTGGGGGAGCGAGAGAGAGAGAGAGAGAGGGATAGAGAGAGAGAGAGAGAGAGAGAGAGAGGAAGAGAAAAGGAAGTTGCAAAAAGCTCGTCGGTCTTTTTACGAGTCTTGAAAATCGCGTTTTAATGGCAATACCGCCGCCTTCTTGCCATTGACGCTGCAATTACGTCGGCAGCCATCGCCCGGAGAGCTGCGCGCTCTGCGCGCTCGATCGTAAGGGCATTATCATTTTTTTATGACGGTTTAAAGTTATGCGCGCGCGCGCAAGTCTCGGGTGCTCTCTCCTCTGCATCGAGCTCTTTTTCTTCCTCTTGCTGCGGGGAGCTTGACTGAAGTGCGCGCGATTGGCTATTTAAAAATGCGTCGTCTATATTGAATGGCATAATAAGCGAGATTTCAATTACAGCTTTCTTCTTGTATTACGTTGCATTTAACGAGCTTTTCTTTCTTCTTTCGGACGGTCATACTTGCATAGAGTACATGTAATGACAGTGCATAGTTGCATTGTTTAATTTTCAAATGATTATGAGTAAACTAGTTGCAACGTTTTTTGTAGCATGAATTTCAGTTCTTGTGGTGGACGTACATTAAGCAGCAGAAGAAAAAAAGAGATACATGAACATCATGAGAATCAATATATTATGTTTTATTTGATAATTGATTGTTTGGTAGTCGAATTGGGACAGCAATTGTTGATAAATAATGAACAATGAAATACAAATATTATATTTTTCGAATTTTCCATAATAATATAAAGATTGTCCTGCTTTTCACTTATCAAGCATTATGTTCGGCTGTTTTATTAAAGAAGAGTTTCTTGTTATATTTATTGAATATCTCCAGATATTTTGATAAATAAATAATTTATTCATTAATATCCTTAACCTTTAAACTGTGAATAATCAAACTCAATTGTTACGATCACGAAGTTTGAATCGACCGTATGCGAGATTTTAACAACCTGAATTGCTGCGCATAGTAACTCGCATAAATAACAACATACACAATTAGTATATGCGGCTGACAGCCGCTGTGAATAGACGTGTTCTGTGATGTGGATCTGTCGAATAAAGTACCAGTTTATGTATTGTATTTATGAATCAGTATTATTAATTATTATTTCATAACTGTTAACGTAAACCGGGTCGTAACAATTTGGGGGCTTGTCCGGGATACTGCCAGAACACGGCGGAAGAAAGCATCAACAAAATCTACAACTGAACCTAGAGTTGAATCTTTGAATCAATACATATTGGGTTGCATGAAAGAGCTACAGCAGTCGAAGGAGCAGCATGAAGATAACAAACTCCGTTGGGTATCTGAACT
The DNA here is from genome assembly GCA_949152435.1 of Gastracanthus pulcherrimus. NCBI lineage: Eukaryota > Metazoa > Arthropoda > Insecta > Hymenoptera > Pteromalidae > Gastracanthus > Gastracanthus pulcherrimus. The sequence goes on along the minus strand of OX424575.1, from coordinate 170,291,063 downwards.
GGCGCGTAGTTTTGAGGAAGTCAACCTTGCTGCGGAGCTTCGTCAACGGGACACCAATTTTGTGCAGAAACGTGGACTGGATGAACAGCTGATTGCTCAGATTCTCGCTATCCGCGAGTGAAAGCGATGTTGGGTATCAAAAACCATAAAATCACGTTACTAATACTGTTTACGCCATTTTTACAGGTCTTAGTCATATAGGTACATTTCTGTAGATTTGAATTTCGCGCCATTTCGTGCGGTCAATTGCGACGTTGCGTGACCGTCAGCGCGCGCGGTTCTGTCTCGATTCGCGCGCGCTCTCGCAATTGATCACTTTTGACAGGACCTCCAAGCTGTTCGCGCGCTTAGCAGCCCTGCTCAATATAAAGTTTCATTTTCAGCCTTTTTTGCGTCCTGATTGCCGTGAGTTCGTGGCCGATTGGCTGAAATATATTTCCGTTCTTTTCAGAGCGAATATATTCAGCCTTCCTGCGATCGTGACTTGTGTCGATCGGGGCCTGCCCCGGAAAATCGTCACCGAATTCGTGCGAGCGTGCGTGAGAATTCGCGCGTGTGTGTGTGTGTATCTTGTGTGTGCCTCGTGGCCGTGTTAGGGAAAACTGTGGGGACGGTGTCCACGTGTTGGACGTGACCCGTCCAGGGCGAGCGCATCGCGGCAACACCCTTGTTGCCCGGCATCGAGGCGTCTGGCTCCCCGAGACGTCGGGGCGCGCCCGGTGCAGGTCGTGGACCATTTTGCGCTCCCCTCGCCCGGCTTGCCAGCCTACCAGGACTCGGCGAGAAGCTGCGGCGGCGTTTCACGACATTCTCGGCTCAGCGACATCCAGGCGGTGCCGTTCGAGCTTCGTGCGGCGGTTTTGCGCGGGTTGCGTGCCCAGGTAAGAGAGCTCTCTGCGGCGTTAAGATTAAGAGTCTAGGGTAAAGCGTTAGCATTAAATCCTTATTTCCCGCGTCTGTTGTAATTGTTTGTAGCTTCATTTTCTCAATAAATCTTTACGCTTGCTTCGGCTTTTCCCGCTAAGCCGTGCGGTTTTTTACGCCGAAGCAAGTGCTTTTTTTTATCGCGAAATTAATTGTGTTTTTTATTTACTCAACCTTTCACTCACTCATCCCAATCCTTTTATATTTTATCTGAACTCACCTTGAGTTTATTATTTTAAGTAGATTATTGTTCAAATACATTATAGAGAACGATGTCGAATGCTGATATTAGAGTACAATTATTGAATTTCGTTCGCAGCACAGATTATACGTCTTCAGTCAGCATATATATCCGAGTAACATAGATGGATTACGCTAACAAAAAAAATTTTTAAGTATTTGACAAATGTTCGGTAAAGATTGATGTTGAGAGCTTTACTTTTCAAGTTCTATTCTTACACGCACTTGAGTCAAGATATCCAAAAGACTCGTGATCCATGATTTAAAGGATGAAAGTGAGTAAAGGGCTCTATTAACCTGCAGTTTCCATGATAATTTAGGGTCTATAACCACAGCATGGTTAGTTGCAGCACCGATAAAGGGAATGAAAATGTTATCCTGCACTTCAGTACTTTGCAAGTGAAAACCCTGCAGTCAGTTAATGTTGTATTCCGAATCAATCATAATGGCCTTGTGACGATTCCGCTAACGCGATTTTAAATTTCCGCGCTTTACTATCTCAGCCTAAGCTGATATTGACTCGAATCGACCAGCGTTTCGCATGAGTCGCGAATTTGAATGACATTATGTTGATGACATTTGCATTGGAACTGAATCGTTTGAAGAACATATTCAATTGTTAACGTTTTTATTCGGAAAATTATTAGAATTTAATTACACAATAAGATTTAGTAAATGTTAATTTTTTAAGGAAAAAATATCGTTTCTCGAATTTGTCCTATCGCCATTAGGCATTCATCCCGATCCTAGTAAATTAGATGCAATCTGTAATTTTTAAGAGCCCCGCAACCAAAAATAATTACAGCAGTTTTTAGGTATATGCAATTATTACAGACGTTTTAGCATTAAACATGGTTATTTTGTCGAAGAATTCCGAGATCTATTACAAAAAACGCAACTTGGTTATGGACACAGCGACACTCAAAAGCTTTCGAAGCATTGAAAGAAAATTTTAAAAAAGATGTTTGTTTAAAACATATTTTACCGGATGTTCCTTTTAAAGTTCAAACGGATGCGAGTTGCAATGGTCTTGCTGGTATTATGTATCAAATAGATGACGACGGTAACCATCGTATAGTTGCTGCTGTAAGCAGATGTCTTTCGGAACCAGAAAAAAACTATACTACCACCGAGATCGAGCTACTCGCTATCGTTTATGCAGTAGTTAAATTTAGAGATTATTTAATGGGAGTAAAATTTCAAATTATAACTGATCATAAAGGCCTTACATTTTTACACTCGACAATGTATTGTAATGCACGTTTAATAAGGTTGAGTTTATTATTACAACAGTACTCATATACAGTTGAGTATTGCCGAGGAGTCGATAATCAAGTTGCAGATTTCTTGAGTAGAAATCCTGAAGGACGATTTATCGAAGAAAATCAGGAGAAAATTATAATTGCATCGTTGCACGATTGTTTTTTACCGAATGTTGAAGTTGTAGATGACTCACCATTAATAATGATAGCATTATATGATAAAAATGCATCATTAATTAAAAACCTCAAAAATCTCAACAAATTACAACTTCAGGATCCCAGTATTAAGGCAATAATTGGGGCCTACGGCGGCTCAGTCGGTAGAGTGTCGGATTCCCACGCCGGTGACCCGGGTTCGAATCCTAGTCTCTGCCGATTGATACAAGCACCTCTGTAAAAATTACATGTGCTTTGTTTACTAACACACCGCAGACCCCCGTCGTCGATTAGCACCACATGGGAGCACTAACATGGCGACGTTAATTAAAAAAAAAAAAAGGCAATAATTGATGCAAAATGTGAAACAAATAATAAATCGGAAGTCTATCAGATTTATAAAAACATACTTTTTCATCGCAAAAATAATAATAATAAATGGCATATAGTTATTCCAGACGTATTAAAAGAAAGATTAATTAAAGAAACGCACGAAAAATGAGGACACGTCGGTATTTTTAAAACTGCGTCTTATTTCAAACCCTATTACTATTGGCGCGCGTTGACAAGGGACGTAAAACGACATGTAATTGCTTGCGACACCTGCCAACGGGAAAAACATTTGACTATATCTATGGAGGGTGGATATCAAATGGTTTTCTCGAAAGAACCGCAAGACTTAGTGACTGTCGACTTCTATGGTCCCTTGCCACGCGCCCGGGGAGGTGTTGAGTATGTATTTGTCGTATTGGACGCGTTTTCCAAATATGTGTGTTTATATACGATGGGGAAGGCGACTACGGCGGCGACTTTAAAAATGATATTTGATCATTATATCCCTAGATGCGGTAAACCAAAACGAATTTTAAGCGATCACGGATCCCAATTCACGTCTCCAAAATGGAAAAATGCACTAGAGGCTGAAAATATAAAAGTAGTTTATAGCTCTATACGTCACCCGCGGTCGAATCCGACTGAGAGAGTGATGAGAGAAATCGGCAGGTTTTTTAGAACATTTATTAAGGAAAAACACACGGGATGGGCAAATCACATTGGACAAGTAGAAAATCTATTAAATATAACAACACACTTTACTACCGGTTTCTCTCCTCAAGAATTACATTTTGGTAAGCCGGTGATTGACGAAATACAAAAAATAATAAAGTTCCCCGAATCTGCTGTTTTAAAACAAGAATGTTTATTGGAATTTGCCCGCGAAAACATAAAGAGAAGTTTCGATAGACGTTGTAAGAATCAAAGGGGGATATCAAAAGTTCAACTAAAGACAGGCGACCTAATTTTATTGCGAGTAAAACACCTTTCCAATGCCTTGGATAAGGTAACACACAAGTTTTTTAATTTATTTGTGGGTCCATATAAGATCTCTCAGATACTCGGAAATAATGCTTTTAACCTAATAGACCCTTAAAACAATCAGGATATAGGTACCTATAATCGTGCAAATTTTAGGAAATATTATTCAAAATAAAGAAGCTGCCCATCCAATTCGCCTCGTTCTCGAAGGTGCAATCAAATAGAATTGTGTGAATGTAAACGAATGTTTAGTTATTAATTAAGTGCGAAATTTATATGCTAAGTATGTAAATTACATAAATTTTACGATAACTCTAGAAGTATTGACGATACTCTAATCTTACTCGGTTTTAAACGATAAACCCATGTGATAATAATAAGATTCTGATATGATTTTAAAAAGTTTTTTTATGTAGAATAAGCGATTATTTCTCCGTGACAGAGCTCATACAGCCCTGTCTTGTTATTTAGTTTTAAGGCAACGTCGACGTCAAAGAGTCCTAGGGAAACGATTCGCGAGTCTTGTATATAAAATATCTGCAGAATATTATATTTAAAGTAGGTTTAGCGTGTATATATATATATATATGTAAAAAAGAAAAAAAACGTTTTCATTGTAATATTAGGATAGAGGCGACCGAGTAACATATATAGCAAATATCACCCTTTATGTAGAAAAAAAAAGGGGGGGGGGGGATAAATGTGACGATTCCGCTAACGCGATTTTAAATTTCCGCGCTTTACTATTTCAGCCTAAACTGATATCGACTCGAATCGACCAGCGTTTCGCATGAGTCGCGAATTTAAGCGTCAGGTATGTGCGAAATCATAAATAGATCGCACACGCGAGACTCTTCCTCTTTCTGCTCGTTGCGCTCGCACCGAAGGGACCTCAGCCTGGAGCAAATTCCCTGCGTCGTGCCATGATCAACGACGTTGGCCGAGGCAACATACTTATTGGGCCGACGATCCGGAGTTCTCCAGGTGCGTTGACGAACGTGAAGTAGAGGCGCCTTGACAAAGGCATTTTTCAAATGAACGTCGAGCGTCGTCGAGGGAAAGAGCCAACGAGGAAGCTTTCGAAAAAGATCCAAAGCTAAGTCGTTAACAACTATTACCACAAGAAAAGCGCTAATTATAGTTAATCGATAAACGCCCATTTTTATAACGTAATAGTCTTAACGTATGTTATCACAATCGCTTTATTTTTACTTAATATGTCCATTAGCGCGCGTTAATATAATTCTAAAATTGCGAATGTTAGTACATCCAGGTTAATTAATAAATGATACTCTAAATATCCAGATTATTGTATATTCTTTATTCATTTATTTGCATGTTTGTATGTGTGTATGTCATCCTATAATTATAGCGCCTTCATTGTCGTCCTGATTTTCATAAACAAACCGATTTGTCCCGGTTTTAAGAAAAGATGCCACTTATCGGCCATTTCGTATAAGTAATATTTTTACAGCCTTTCTTTTCCAACATTGAAGTAAGTACAGGGTGTTCTCAGTAGCCGAAGTCGATATCGTTCACGCCACAGCCGTCAAGCAATCCACGCTTACACAGCGATCGTCTCTAGTAATTTTCGTGTACATTTAATCATCAGCACAAAGCAAATACTTCACACCTTTAAGATAATCCACCCTCCGGTCTTCTAGAACGGCGTAAAAATATATTGAAGCTAATCGTTACTGGTATAGACTATAATGAAGAATCCTTAGAACTGAGCCCTGTCTATGTTGGTTGTGAGCCAATTTGATTCCCTATTCGATTTAGTATCCAATTTCTGGTTACGATCTATGATGTATGACTTATAATCTACATAATAATCACGGATCTAAAGAAAAACCATAATCTGACAAGTTATCAAATAATCTTCGAATGAAGAACTTTAGTAGTGCTATTTGCGAGCTATGGCGTTGCCGAAAGGGAATGATACAAAAGTCGGCGCTGGGAGTAGTAATTGTCATTTTCTTATGAGGCACAAGATGGGATCTCTTACATGCTCCGAAAAAGATAGTAGTAGATATAAAGAGGGCCATTCTCTGTTCCCTGCTATTAGAGTCGAATACGGTGACCTTTATGTACTCAGTCGCGCAGTTCGTCTCTCGATTAATTGCGTCTTTAACGTAATGTGGTGTCGCGTCACAGTCTAAGTCTAGCATTTTAGCTTCAATTATTATTATTATTATTATTCTTTTTTTTTTAACTCGCAAAAATCATCATAGACACCATCCTCTGAGTTCCTCCACTCTGAGGTGGTAGTGTGGGACTCCACTGTAGTCGAGGCGGGCGCGCCGCCGTGTCCTACACACTAAAACGAGTGTGCGGCGAACGCCCCCCCCCCCCCCCCTCTTCTGAACCGCTTTCGCATTACTTCGGGTGAGGAGTCGCCTGTCTTTTCTTTTTCCTTCGCTAGTCAGTCTTGTCGTGCTTTGTTTTGTCTTTTCGTCAGCTTGGCCCGTCGGTCAAGCATCCGTCTTCGCGTTTCGTGCATCTTTTCGATGCACGATGCTACCGCGACCCACTTGTCTTTGCCCTCAAATGTCATTGTAACGATGTTGGCGGGCGCTGTCGGCCCCGTGATAGCCTCTAGTCTGCTTCGCTATTCGGTCCAGTGTGGGCACTCGAAAAACGTATGCTCCGGGTCGTCTTTGTTGTGCCCGCAATAAATACATACCGGCGTTCGAACCTTCCCATTCTATGTAAGTACTTTCTGAAGTATCCATGCCCAGACAAGAACTGGGTGAGGTAAAAATTTACCTCCCCGTATTGCTTGCCCAGCCACGGCGTCAGTACCGGTATTAGTTCATAGGTCCATCGTGTATGTTGCTGTCGGCGTTGCTGCGGCCGTTGCCTCTCACCCAGCCATTCATCCTGCCATGTCGTCAATGTCCGTTCCCGTTTTTCTGCCACGGCTCAGGCCCTGCCGATCTCGTGGGTCCGCTCGTATATCCGCTTTCGCTCTTTAGCAAGCAGATATCCCCTGTGATGAAGAATATCGCTGCCCTTGAAACTGTTCTGTACGCGCTTGCTATTCGCAGTATTCTCCTGCGTTGCACCGCCGCTATGCACGTTCTATACTTTTTCTTGCCCGTGGCATCGGCCCAGACCTCCGCTCCGTAGAGGAGGATGAAGTTCGTGGTTGCCATGAGCAGTCTACGCGTTGCAGGGCGTGGCCCGCGCACGTTGGCCATGAGCCTGCTTAATTCGGCTACCCGTTTCGCGGCCGTGTTTGCTGTGCTTCGGAGGTGAAGAGCAAAGGTCAGCTTATTGTCTAGGGTCACCCCCAGATATTTAGCCGACGGGCGCCTCCTCACCATCGAGTCACCTACCGTTATGTCTAGTATTGTCTGAATTCGCTTTCTAGTTAGTAATACTACTTCTATCTTGTCTAAAGCCAGTTGCAGTCCATATTCGCACATCCACCGATGTATGCGCCGCATGGCTACGCTTAGCTGAAACTGGTCAGTATCTATGTCTCGCGCAACTATTACAACCGCGATATCGTTGTTGTCGTCTGTTCTTGCGACCGCCGCTGTTGTCTCGCGTACCGCGCCTATCACCGATCGACCCTTCCTGAAACCGTGTTGGTTATCGGAAAGATCGCCTGCTTCCCGTATTGCTCCCTGAATCCTTGGTCTCATAAGAAGCTCAGCTGATTTCCCCATCGTATCCAACAGACTAAGAGGTCTGTAGGCGGATGGTGAATTTGGGTCCCCTTTATTTTTATCGATGAGGACCAGTCACGCTCTCTTCCAGCGGTTGCTGAATACCCCCTCAACTAGGCATGTATTGTACATGTCAAGCAATAACTTTGGCCTACATTCTGCGATTATTTTTATTACTTCTACTGGGATTCCATCCGGACCTGGTGCAATTCCGCCCTACAGGGAGGAGGTAGCTATCAAGAGCTCTCCCTCCGTAAACATCGGGATATCGTCCGTGCGTATGTCGGTGTACTCAGCGTACTCCCTAAGTGGATGGGTTGGGAACAGCCCGTCGATTACTGATTCTATTTTTCACGTGCTCATCACCGAATTGGCCGCTCGTGCTTTCAGTTTTTGCGTTACCATCATATATCCCATCCCCCATGGGTTGCCGTCGACGTCCTCGCAAAGTTGTCTCCAGCAACGGAGCTTGCTGTGCTTGATCGCAAAGCGGAGCTGCTTCCTTGACACCCTATACTGCTGCATTGGTTCGCTACTTCCCTTCCGGAGTCGCGCACGCTGCGCAGCCCGCTTACGCTCATGACACTCTTTCCGGAGAGTCGCGATCTCGTCGGTCCACCAATATACCGGTTGTCGTCGATCTCTCGTGCTCGTCGTGGCATAGCGGCGGTGCACGCTTTCGTTATTAACTTTGTTGTTCACTCCACGAACACCTCCGCTCTTTCGCGGCCTACTAGTACATGTGGGATTCTCGCAGAGGGAGGTTCCGCATTCAGTACCTCCTCTGCCAATCTCTCGCGGTCTATACGTCTGACTTTCTAGCGCGGAAAAGGCTCGCTCCGTCTCTGCATATTTGTCCTTTCGTCCGTGCCCACAACCTCAAATCGGATGTACTGATGGTCACTACCGATCTCGGCGTCAGTTACGTGCCAGTCTCGAATGTTTCTGAACAACCCTTCGCTTGAAAATGTTACGTCTGGTATGGATCGGCCAAATCCTGGCCTAATGTAGGTTGGTGTCGAGCCTACATTCAGCGTCGTCAGTCCAAGCCTTGCCGTTGAGTCGAGTATGAGTTGTCCTCGTCCGTTCATCATCCCCCATTCAATCGCCCTGGCACTGAAATCTCCGCCAACCACGAGACTGCCAAGCAAGTTTGCGTGTAAATTCGTCCATCGTCAAACTGGGTGAGAGGTATACGCTCACGAATGTAGCGGCCCCATCTCTTACTCACGCGAAGCCCTCTCTGGCCCCTCTGTCCGAAATCACCTGGTTCTCGCGCACCCAGATCGCGGCTGTACCACTGTCGCTCGGCACCCACGACAGGGTATTCTCGTGTTTATATAATTCGGACAAAAGCATGACGTCTACATCCCACTCCGCAATGAACTGCGGGAGAAGGTCGTGGGCGAGGCTGCTTTTGTACATATTTCCTTGAAGCACGCGAGTCATCTCGACGGATGTAACTTGCATGCCTTAAGGGCGTCCCTGAATACTGTGCAGGCACCTGTTCCTGGAAAATGGTTTCGAGCTTTGATGTCGATACCTTTCTCCACGCACAGGAAATAGATGAGCCTCTTGTCTGATTTGGTTGAGCACGCTGCTTCCTTCTGGCCTTCGTTGTCACATTTCCAGCAGCATTTGCTCCTGTCTGTGCCCTTGCATTGCTTTTTAAGGTGCCCGTACTCGAGGCATTTGTGGCACTGGGTTACTGTCACCCTTTGTCTGATTCGGCAATTGTTAATCTATCCGACTCTTATCTTGCCTTTCTTTATTAGCGTGGCGGCCGTGTTGCGGTCTAGTTCGACCAGAGCCATTTTCTGCGCTCTGTAATTTGGGTCAAACATGGTTATTTTAACGTCTGCCTGGCAGTCAGTCTCACGCTTGATTGCGCCCCTCACTTCGTCCTCTGTTGCCGTGCAATCTAGATCAAGGATCTCGATTGTCGGCCTATCTGTCATGTCTTTCACATTTACGATTCCCTTGACAGCCTCCTTAATGGCCTCACGGAACGGCTGCGTATCGGCCATCCCGCGCTCCATGATAAGGAGCACGCCGCCCTTCCCCGTCGTAGTCATCTTGAATATTTTTGTGCCCGTCGCGTCTGGGTCCACAGTTTGTTTTTGGATGCTTACGATATCAGCGTAAGTCTTATTTTCGGTCGGCTGTATTAGTATAGCGTCACATCTTGTCCTAAGAACGGGGAGGCCACTCCGGGGTCCGGGTGGTGGACCGGACCTCTGGGTAGCCTCATTACCGCGCGGTTTCGTCCTTGGGGCCGTCAGTCTTCCTGTATCCCCACTACTAGCACCGGGTCTGAGGAAGGATGCATGTGATAATGATGTCAACAAAGCATTCACGTTCAGTTTTAAAATTCATATATGTATATATTGTATACTCAAAGGAAACTTTGTTTGGATCCAATAAGTTTCTATTTACCATTTAAGAGTTTAGCATATACTTAAACATCTTACCAATTATCTAAAGTTTTAAAAAAGGTTGACTTACAAGGAGAACATCAACCCTTCGGAACTTGGATTTGGATGGAGCTCTAGGAGATGTTTTCTGAAACCTAAAAATGAAGCCTGGCGCCCGTAGTTTATTCGAATAGGCCCTTGTTTCCAAGATATGAGCTATTTACTTCGAATATACGTTGTTTTAGTAAATAATTTAATAAAGACACTTCTTGTTATAATATCTATGTACATATTAACACTAGGAAACAATGTTTTATATGATAATGAATGTAAGCGGGAAAAGCTTCAATTTATGATATTATGTTTGTATTAAAATCTTAATTTGATCCAAAGTTATTAACACTTGAAGATGAGGCCTGAAAAAGCATGAGAATGTAACGTATTTATAATACATAAACTTCCTATAAGATTTATGTATTTTCATGCCACATCTTCAATTGTTAATAAATTTAGGCAAACGTCATATTTTTATAAGAAGCAAAGCCCAAATTAAAGCTTTTGCAGCTTACTTCTATTATCATTTGGACCTATTTTATAGTATTGATACATGCAGAGTTATCATCGCAAGAAGAGGTACCCTTTTAGGCACGACCGTGACGCGGATGTGCCTTATATTTTCGTTAGCGAAAAATGTGTGCAATAGGATATCTCGCGCAAATTTTTACCAATCGGACTGAAATTTTAGGAGAGAACTCCTCCAGCACAATATAAAATTCTATTTTTTTTATCCCAATCCTGTACGTAGTTTTTAAATTGCGAGCACTTTTTGCTTATTTTTACTTTTTTTTTTTTTAATTAATGTTACACGATTATCTCCGCGAAATCTTAGCGGATCAGGCTCAAAATTTTTTTGGAAACTCTCCTAAGTATAACAACTTAGATGGTCCTATTTTGAGATTGATCCTGTAAATATACGCTGAATGCGACGACTATCAAATATCGCTAAAAACGGTTTTTGGTCTATAACTTGAAAACTAAGCATTCTACGAAAAAAAGTTACATAGAGAAGTTGTAGATCTTTGAAAAATACAACTTTTTCCCATTCTTATATATTTATGAAAATACTTTTAACTCGAGTTAACAGGCCAAAAACGAATTTTAACATCGAAAAAACAGCTTTTTACCATATAACTTTACATCTATGCATTTTACATAAAAAAGTTAAATAGAGAAGTTGTAGATCTTTGAAAAATACAACTTTCTTTTCTGGACACCAAGACGCGAAAATGTTTTTAAATCAAGTTAACAGTCCAAAAACGATTTTTGACATCGAAAAATGCAGTTTCTTACTATAAAACTTTGCAGGTATGCATTTTACTTAACAAGATTTCATGAACAAGTTGTAGATCTCAAAAAAACACAACTTTTTATGATAGCAAATATTTAAAAAATGCTTTTTCACAAGAAACAGCCTAAAAAACGATTTTTCATACACATCATTTAATAACAATTGCGGTGCAGCACGCCCAATCGATCTTAAAATTATTTAAAGATGTCCCCTTGTCAAAAAAGAACAATATTCTTTTACTGATTTCTGTAAAAATAAACAGATAGTGTCAGCGTTAAGGAGGTCCGAGCGGCATACTAGTCAAAACAGTAACTTATGAAAAAACGTTATTTAATAGAGAAGTTTATGACAATGTATCATGTTAACAAATTAAATATTTAAAAAACTTTGAATATTCATATTTATATCAAACGCATATTTATCTTATTTCTTTCTGAAAAGATCAATATAGACCTTGATTTGACTCTAACCTCTAAGGTGTTTCTCTGTTTTGAGTACTTTTTTGCGTTATTCTATAAATATCTCTCTAAAACGCCAGGCAACCCTATTTTTGTATTGTATGCACATAAAATTGGAAAGCTAAAGATTAATTTGATACTTTAATAATCTAGAAAAGTTTCCTACAAATGCATGAATTTTTTATTTCAAACGCGAAAAATGCGTTTTCTGCATATGAAACGGGCTAAACGGGCGAACTTTAGAATTAAATATCTTTTCGAAATGCAAGGCAACCTATACTGAAAATTTGTCTCTAGATTTAAATAATCTTTATTAACAATTACAAAACAGATTTGGGTTTTAAAGTTTAAAATTACTTTTCGCTCATACCCCCTTAAATGTAAGCTTTAGTTTAGCGCTTCGCGAGCTGAGTTCGGTCGTGCCTCTCGCTTCGCGTTTTGCATGCCTTGCATCGCGATGCGATGCATGGCGCGGAGGAGCTTAAGAGCGAGCGCGAAGCACTCCCTATGAAGCTCCGGAGCAGGCAAGTCACATGCGGCCGAAGGCCGCGTGTGGCGCGCTAGTTTTAACTAAAATAATGCATATTCGAAGTAAAATGTCTCATATCTCGAACAAGGGCTTATTTGGAAAAACTACGGATACCAGGCTTACTGATTTTAGTTGCCAGATAATACCTCCTAGGGCATCATTAAAATGTCGTTTAGCAGGGTTGATGCTCTCCTTGTAAGTCAACCTTTGTCGAGATACTTTATGCAATCTGTAAAATGTTTAAGTATATGTTAAATTCGTAAAAGGCAAATAATTAAGACTAATTGGATTCAAACTCTGTCTTTTGAGTATAAAATTAAACCCGTGAAAATGAATTCTGTGTTTACATCGCCTTGCAAGCGATATTGATGTAAATAAAGTATCCACATTCAGTTTTAAAATTCTTTCTAAATAGAGTTTTCGTTACACATTGTAATGGATTATATGAGAGGATTCAGAGAAAAAGAAAATTGAGCGACAAACCTTTGAAGTAAAGTGAAGAGGTGGGAGAAATGTGACGAGAGAGGAATAATTGCCGAAACTAAGACTCGATCGCGACACACACCACAGTGTGAAGAGGAAGTACGTTTTTCTCGCTCGCGGCGCGAGCCGTTGGCTCGCTCGCAATCCTCTACACTTCAATTACTTCATCAGCGCAGAAGCTGAATAATTTCTTTGCCTCATAAAACCGCATGAATCCGAGGGACGGATTCATGTTAACGCAGATCTGCTGTCTACATCACCCTAAATTTTGGGTATTAATATCAAGTTAATCTACTAATATTCATCGTCGAAGAAAGGAAGAAAGAAGATTTGTATGCGTAGTATGTGTGAGTTAACGTTCCTCTGTTAATTTGTAAAGTACATGTATTTGTAATATATGGTCTATTTTTTAATCGTAATCCACGACCCATTTGTTGATATTTATTAATACACTTATTTATTTCCTTTAATATAAATAAGTATCATTTATTTATTTCCCAGTCATCTTACCAATTTTTACCCCACAACATTTAGTATAACATTATAAAGTCTGTTTCATCACCGCATTGACCATATTGATCAAATACTATTTCAAATGTGCACATTTCGTTTCTTTTAATGATAAGGAATAAATCTAAACTGGTAGTTTTTATCGTCATTTTTTTAGATTTGCGTATCCTTCCTGCCGTCTCAATAAAATTAACGTAAAAATCTATTTGTTTATGAACAATTAAATATGTATTTATGAATTAATAAATTATAACCTTTGGTCGCTCAATTTTCTTTACAATACTGAAAAGAATACGTATTATGTACTCTAAAAATTTTAAAAATAGGTAGGTGTAAGAAATTGAAATAATATTAAAGATAATATCTATAGTTACTTTCGCTTATCGATAAAGTAAGGCATTTTCCGATGATTTTAGTGGTGAAGAGATATTATTATTTTAAGATTTTTCTCTATCTTTCCAGTTTGAGAATTCAATAACTTTGAGCTTTTTGGCCGATATCGTTGAACTTTACTTAATTGCATTTTTTTCAATTAAAAGCTAATGGTCAAAAATGTTATTTCCCGAGGTAATTAAAAAAACGAGCATGTAAATGTTTCTTTTTTATTTTTTGTAAATAGCAAATACGTCGGTCGAAAAGGTTAAAGTTATTAAACTCTCAAACTATAGAAAGAAAGTAGTGGAAAATTTCTTGCTCGATTAAACCGCCGTTATAAATATAGAATCTATGCCTTATCGACAAGCAAAAATTACTATAAATTTTATTTGTAATCTTTTATTTAAATTTTATTTTACTTCTTTAATGGGACTGCCCTTTTACACATTTTCTCATTTGTTTATTTTTACCGTTTGGACCATAGTTATCGGTCCTAAGTTCGATCTCCGTCAACGATTAGTCCAGAACAACCAGTTGCGAATTCGTTATCGAATAAATCAACCCAACGGGAAATCGGACCGGCTATCTTGAGACCGAACGTGTATCAACCGGCTAAGTCATGCACCTTAACCAATTGACCCACAGAGGCCACAATCTTATCGAAATTATTTACCTTCTCAGAAAAATTCTGTAAATTACAAGTAGATCCAGTATGCTAATTAATTATAAGTTATTACTAGGATTATAAAAATCTTCTATGCATAATTTTATCAACTTTGAACATGTATTAAATGTAATTAAACTATCTGCTTTAAACAAATATTTAATACAAAACCAAATCACCATTTAACGCGGCAGACGCATAGAGCATTGTGCAACATTCGTTCATTGCAAATGTATGTATGTTCGAAGCTCGATACGATCCTTCATACGACAGAGCGATCGCTCTCTCAGTCGCTAGATATATATCTTTTAGTCAGCCACATAACTCGTAGGCAAATAGCTGCCGGGGTCACCGAGTCCATTATCGAGGTATTTAGCTATAATAGGACGCAATGACGAATAGCAATGGCTATTAGACAAGTATGCGGGTTTCTCCGAGTAACCCGCGTTATATATAGGAGTAGGAGAAGGGCACAGAATCCCAGTCGTGGTGGGAATCAACAGTTCTGCGCCTAAGTATTTGCTAATGCATGCGCTGCGTGCACATACGCAGCACATGCATCAGCGCAAATGTTTATGTATGGGGACTTTCAATGGTAGATCCGCATTGTTTTCCGTTATTACTTCACCTGCTTCAGTCTGATAAATTGTCTAGACGAGTATTATTCTTTGTTATTAACTATATATAAATAAAATACAATACTAAACGTTTTGCTTTTTCAAAGAGGAAACTTTGTGATAGTAAAATACAATTTAGAAAAAACATGTTAGAAACATGTTTTAGAACATCTATAATCAAAATACACTATTTTTAGAAAATGTCCGTATGGATGTATGTGTGTGTGCATGTATGTTTGCGTGTATGTGTACGTGTGTGTATGTGTGTGTATGTGTGTACGCCTGTTTCTCAGGATGATTCTCACACAGTGAAAATTAATTTTTCGTAACCCATTTTCTTTATTTTTTTGCGATATGGGGAAAATTTTATTCATTATTGGATTCGCTATTGTTTTTTAGTAGTTTTTCGATTTGTAGGTTTTATTTTTTCAAGTTTTTTGGTACAGTAGAAATATGATTGTTTCTGTGTAAATGCATTGCAAAGAGAATGGAATTACCTATCTTATGCGACCCGAAATGTTGGATTAGCCATATTCCTTTCTCTCATTATACAGAATATCGTCATATGTTTTTCAAATAGTTATATCTCAAAAACATATAACGGAAAATATTTAAAAAAATGTTGGGTTATTAGTAACACTGAAAGAAACATTCAGTAAAATTTCTAAGTCTTAATAGTATCCTGTTTCCGAGAAAATAATCATTTTGTAAAATAAAAATCCATTTTCTATGTCGTACGATATAACGAGTAAATCTGCCTCAATCAATCTGAAAATTTTTTAAAAAGTATATTTTTTATTCGCTGATATCTTTGCGCAGATTGTAAGGACTTTTGCTTTCCAAGATAATTGAGTTTTGTATTTTTTTGAAATCTTATTTTTATCGCTGGTATCTCGAAAACGGCTTGGTAATTTTTTACCATTCACGTCTCATTTTTTTCGTTTTTTAATACGGTTAGAAATTAGAAGAAATTTTGATAATTCTTCGACTAACTTTTGTTTTATAAGAATTACGGTTGCTTTACGCAATGGCCTTCATCATTATTTATTATTATTCATAGCAAAACATTTTGTACAGATCATCTAAATGGTCATAAATATACCTGAATAATGCTCATTCTGGTGTTCAAAGGTGATACTTTAAAGCCGTTGTAGAACTTCCAGTCCCTCGTACTCGAAAAAAAAGCAAACGTGCGAGTCATCACGCAAGACCGTTCGCGATTGAATTTCGCGCCCTCGGCCACGCAATCCCTTTAATTACGCGATAAAACGGACACGCGTAAGCGCGCGCTCGACTGCCTTTCTGCATTTCATTTTATATACCATACATTCGGCTCCGTGTGCATGCGCGTATACTTACATACATGCCACGAGAGAGTGAGGCAAGAGAGAGACAGAGAGAGAGAGAGAGAGAGAGAGAGAGAGAAGAGAGAAAGAGAGAAAGAGAGAAAGAGAGAGAGAGAGAAAGAGAGAGCTACAGAGAAAGAGAGAGAAAGGGGTTAGCTGAAAGGGTCTAGGAGGTGGTGGTGGTGGTGTACGAGGCAGAGATCGTTGCGACGTGGAGAGGAGGAGGGAGTCAGAAGGTGGAGGGGAACGGCGAGTTCGCCAGAGTCGAGGCTAGAATGGTAGGAAGCAATTAATAACTTTGTCGTGGCAGGCAAGCAGGCAGCCTGGCAGGACCTGGCAGCCACGGCCTGGCCTGGCGAGCGGGAGCGCGCGCTCGCGCGGGCGCGTTACGTTGCAATAATTACGACGTCACGCCTCCTGCCCAACCTAATTAACTAATGCTACGCTTCTCTCCTGCAACTTCGCTGCGCCGAGCGTCTCACACGCGCCGCGCGGCCGTTATACTGCTGGCCGCGCGCTTTTACTTTTGTCTCGGATTTTTTTACTCCTCTTCCCTTTGCCTCCGCTCTTTCTAGGGCAAAGGGCTTCATTGTTTTGTTTCCTTTAGCGCTGCGCGGCCTCTTTTTTCAGCCCGACGACGGGGAAATTCTTCTAGGATTTTTGCGCCAAGCGCACGGAACCGCGAACACGAAATTCAGCACTGCGGGCTCTTGCAGCCGGCTTTTTCCCGCGGTGATTCTGCGTCAGGGCGACGGACGAGCCCGCGCCGCCGAACTTCCCTCCGGGGAAATCTGTGACTTTTATGCAGCCCGGATTTACCGCGACGATATTAGAAATAAGCTCGCGTGGGATTCCTTCTCTCTGGTACGTCTGCCTACGTTCCAGACTATCTGCGGTCGATGTATGCACAGAATCTCTGGATGTGGGCGAGGTATGCTATGTAACGGCTGCGTAGCGTTGTGTAACGAGTGCACTCGATTGACTTTTCACTCTCCTCGGCTATGAGAATTTTCGACATTCCTTGCGCTCCATGTATGAACTTTTAACAGATTGCTTGGTGAATATAGAGAATTTATTAAAATAATTTCATAACGATGACTTAATATTGTAGCGAATTAGTATGATGTGTCCAAGGGTAAAAAGTAGATTTTTTACCCGCAAGCTTTTCACCCACAGTAACACAGTTTTTTTTTGTCACAAAAAATGCTTTTCGACTCAGTGCAATATCAGGCTTTCATAGTGTTTAGGCCCCCCTAAACATGTGGTATCATGAATAGTATCCCATGTTTCAGGGTGCCTAAAGGCTCTGAGAGCTTATTTTCAAAAATCAGCCTACTAGAGTATTTAGGCCTTCCTAAACATGTGGTATCATCCGGATGATACCGTATATTTAGGTGTGCCCGAACATATTTAAAGAGCAGTCGTGGCCGTGGGCGTAAAGAACACTCTTTGCACCCGCCGGGTGAAACGTCTTTGCCAAAAGCGAGCAAAATAGTACATTGCGCAACTATGGGGATAAATTGACTTTTTCTAAACGAGTATGATGATTGTCGAGGAAGTCTCGGGCGCCAATGGCTAACACGAATGCTCAAATCATCATCCCAGTCTGGAAAAGCCTCTCCTCTCCCTGTTACGCACCGTATTTTTTTTAATTAGTGCATGCATATACTTTTTTGTATGCATGCAAAGCGGATGGGGACTTCCTGCTGTAGCGAGGAAATCATTTTGACGCGCTGCAGCGGGAGGGAAGCATTTCCTCCCTAGGGAAGAAATGGGCTCATTTCCACATAATTTAAAGTTTTTTCTCACCCACGCTCGAAATACGCAATTTAACATCCACTTTATATGCACGAAAAAGGACCTATTTCATTTACATGTTGAAAAAAGTTTTTCATCGCTCACCAGTCGGAAATAAGACGTGTTACGCCCGCTTGAAAAACGCGAAAATCGTGCATGTATGACAAAATAGTATATTACTCACCAAGGGAGTAAAGTATGCTATTGACGCCCGCGAGTGACTTGCTGTACGAGCTAGGCAAGGGCAGCAAACTCGCAGGTGTCAATAGCCCCCATTGCTCCCGAGTGCAGTATACAACTTTTTCACATGCCCGGCGGAAAATTATTTGTGTTTAATCCTCTATTTCAGTGTCGAAAACGTCACATAACCTCACTTCTAGAAACTGCGACGCGGATGCTCGTCTCTACTTTTGCTCCCGACTAATCCCGCCTGCGGAATTTGCAGCCCGAGCGAAGCGAGGACATTAACACGCGGGCAGCGTTAGCCGGGAGGAAAAGTAGAGAGACGCGCATGCACGTGGCAGTTTATAGGCGTGAGAAAATGTGGCGCTTTATTTCCTGACATCGGGGAATAAACAATTGTAAATTAATAATTCTAAATATTTAATTGTGAAAAAATACTATTCAATTATTAAAGAAGCATTGAGAACTTTGAATACCGTACTGCATTTAGTATCGTATTTGCATACTCAAGAGAAAACGATATTTTGTTTTTATTTTAATTTTATTTTTTAATTTTATTTATTTCTATGGGATCAATCCATTTATAGGAATTAATTCAATATCAGATATATACTAGAAGAATGCTATAGAGTGTAAAATATAAAGTGTAAGTGAATAAAAGAATTTGCTAATTCAAACGTCATAATAATAATATTAAAAGTTAATGGTTTTAACCTATAATAAGGGGCCAATTTCTGAGCAGAACCCAATTCCTGATCAGTTTTTTATACAAATTAAATAGTTATCCAGAACTTATTTAAAATTTGTTTTAAGACTAAATAAATGATGATGTGCTACATAAAAGTGTGTATTTAAAGTTTATAAAGTGAAATTTGCATTTCTTGAATTGAAATAAATGTTTAATTTTTCACATGTCTTGAAGGAGCATATTCTATAGACGTGTTTTAATTTTTTATTTACGTTTCTTATTTTTTGCAAATCTTTTAAGCCTGAATGTATAAAGTAAATGAACTTAATATTCACTATAACTTTCTCACCTAACCAATTTTGGCAGTTATTCCAGAAAATAGTACAGTCCGCCATGCTATATCTGTAATATACTTTGATCCTGCTCAAAGCCATCAAAAAGACCGCAGAATCATAATAGCGATATGCGACTTTATAGCCTTCCTCCGTCCACGATAAATGTTCGGCTGGTCCTGTCTCCCAAAGTATATCCTGATTAAAGCTGCGCCGCGCTGGAAGATCGTCGAGTCGACAGGTTTACCTCGCAGGCTCAGGAGCACAGGGATTACTAAATTCCAAAGCGTTAAGTTTGGTTCGCTTTCGGTCCACTCGAAGGGAGAGAAGAAAGTTCGAGGGTCTCGGTGCGCTCGGATGGACTCAAAAAGAGTTTAAAGAAGACGCTCTTAGCGAAGCATTATATGCCAGATGTTCCCGTTCGCAGACAATGGACCATTTCACTCTGCGAACCGATCGATTCACAAAGGAAGTTCCGCAACGCGTATATACACCTCTAAACCCCGTTTTTTCTTCTCATCCTTTGCGGTCATTCGCTCTCTATCTTTTACGAGATTTTCTCGTCTCTTCTTCAATCTACAACTGCCTGAATTAGCGCCACTACATTTAAATTTTTTATCGTTTTACTCTTTTGCGCTTATATTCGACTACATTTTGCTTTAAGATTTTGCTTTTCTGAAAATACAAGAATATGCTAATTAATGTTATATTGTATCAATTTTACGTTATTTTAACTTATGATTCCGCCAATCTATGGAATTGATGTATACCTATATTAATTTCAACCGACCTTAGCATATAAAATAAAATAATCTAATTAGGTAGGTAGGTGGTGATGGCTGAGTGTTAGGGCGAAGGACTATAAGTATGGTTGGAGGTGGGATAGGGGTCATGACAGGAGATGGAGAAAGGGTTAGGGATGGGAGTATGAATTAGAGGTACTATATTGAATCCTACATACTATAATACAGTGAAGTTCATCTGTTAATGATGTCACAGATATATGTAAATATGCATGAAGCATAATACATTATGAAAATGCTATAATAGTGGTGTGTTGCTGGGTAGTTTGTGATAGGACGATGGTGGTGGATGTGTGTAATAGTAGGTGATAGGTAGATTGCATGATGGTAAGAGGATTGTGAGAGCGAGAGTCAAAAGTGGACGGTATGTAGTTAGTGAAAGTAATCGTCAGAAATGGATAGTGTGTAGTGGTGTAAGGAGTAAAAAATAGTTTGTGGATAGCGGATGGAGGTACTTTGCTGTGGTGAAGGTAAGAAACGAAGTACGTGTGGTGGGCAACAAATGGGTGTTGATTGATGAGAGCAGAGGGTGGGTAAGGGATAGGTGGTGAATAATGCTAGTGATATGTAATAAGTGAGTGATAAGTGATAATGAATCTAATAATGCTTGGGAGGTAGGTCGAAGAGGCAAGATATAGGAACTATGTGGTTGATGGTAGTAGCCAATTTTATAAAGAGTCTATTTGCGTATGGTACATGTATATAAAAAGCACATAAAAATCGTGTATACATACACACTATGAATTTCGAATCTATTGAACTTTCAAAAATTACCAAAAAATGGTTATTTTCAAAAAAGTGTACAGAACGCCGATTAGCACGATTTTGAACGTACTAAAAAATAATTTCTTCGTCTTTCAATCATCTTAGAAAAAAATTGTTTTAAGTCTCTTTGGAAGCTCATTGGGTCACTTCTACAAAGCTGAATAACCCCGAAATTTTGTATTTTTTAGGTTATGTTTGATCGTTTGCCATTTTACCAAATCGACATGGATTTATTTAACACATATGAAATTCTTCGTCTTAAAATGCCATTAATTTTTTGAATATATATAACCATCGTTTGGTCATTTTCAAAAATTCAAAAAGTTCTAATAGGTATATAGGAAAACTAGGTATATATATATATATATATATATATATATATATATGTGTGTGTGTGTGTATATGCGTGTGTATGTGTGTGTGTATGGGTGGGTGTGTGTGTTTGTATGTGCGTGTCTGCATGCGTCCGTCCGTAAAACATTGTAGAGGCAGACTTCGTGTGTTGAGCATATGGGTTAAAAAGTGGATGCTGCATATATCAACGGATGTATAGAGTGGTTGTTAGATGATAGGGGCGGGTGGGCGGTGAGGTTATGGGTAAGTTATAGGTATATGATGAGGGTATGGGGATTGGTGTTGGCTGGTAAACAAGAAGTGTAGGAGGTGGATGGTGTGTGGTGGGTAATGTAGGTGATATATGTTGGATAGTTATAAAGGAATAGCAGGTGAATAACGTGTGATGGGTGGTAACGGTGCAAGGTAAGACCTAAAGTGAACGGTAGTGAGTGTGTGAATAGGTGTGGTTGGTGTAGAAAAGATGTAGGAAATTGGTGATGGATTGTGGAGATGCACATGCACGTACACACCATCGCACTTACACTCACACACCATACTCACTTACGTATACACAATCTTTCACCATTGAGATGCCCGGGAATAACCAATATTGATACTATTTACTTTCCAAACCTATCATCAATGAAACCTCGATTATCCAAGCTCTCTATTATTTACTCCATTACATATCCAAATAAATTACTGGATTGATTGGACTGATTTTGTTAAATTACTCAAGTTAAATTTGTATGTTTACGACTGATAACTTTGCTTCCTAAGTTAGTAAGAAAATCGATTTTTATTCAGTAGTGAATTTTGTGGAGTATATCGGCAGAATTTGATCAAAATTTTCCAAAACGGTAGCTCATTAGTATCTCTTGAACGAGTTCTAAGGCCAGATCGCAACGACCTTTATATTTCGAGATATTTGACGCTATGTGTTCTTTAAAATTGTTTTTCTATCGAGTATATCTCGAGAATGGCACGGTCATGTTTTACAAAGTAGGGCTCATTTTTGTTTGTTTTTTATTGAAGATCGAAATTAGAAAGAAATTTAAACATTCATTGACTCGTATTTTTTTAAACCTTTTTTTTATTTTACGATTTTCTTTTGGCATATCAAATGTCTCATAGTTATCTTTTCATACTTTTATATTATTATACCTAATCACATCCCAAAATTGTCCAGGGTTATGCCTGTGGAATGAGGAAAACTTATATCAGGATGAAATCCGCTTTAGGATGATTGGTTTATTTGTATTAGTCACGAGGTTCCCTCACGATCACCTATCCAAGTACTAACTGCGCATAAAAATGCTTAATTTACCGATCACTCAAGGTATGGCTCTGACACTCTGTTATAGCGTAGGTCACGGTCTGAAATGTAGCAACCTGACCTATCGAAAAATTTAAAAATACTAAAAAACTGGTAAAAAAAGTATTTAACAAAATTATTTTTATACTTCGAGAAATTAATATAGATCAAGAGTATATAAAAGTTACAACGCCACAATTAATTATTTTAATTTATTTATACAGTTTTTATGATTTTTAAAAATTAAGCATATTCAAGATTCGTCGATTCGTTTCTTTTTTCGTTTTCGAATTTTCTGGTATGTTAGCAATATTATGATCAATGTAGTGTAAATGCTTAAAAAAGAACATAAAATTACCTATCTTTTACAACCTCAAATTTTGACTGGATCCTTTACCTTCTTTTGTTATACACGAAAAAAGTTTATAAAAAGTTAAAGTTTCACATTTAGTTTAAACGGTTATATCTCGGAAATCTATGATGATAAATCGTTCACAAAATTTTAAACGATTAGGAATTCAGTGAATCTATGTACTAACATTTGATTACATTTATTTTAAATATTTAAATAATTTTAGTAAATTGCGTAAAGAGAAAAAATTGCTGTGATAAGGATTATTACCTATCGTTCTGTAATATTAGTAAAAATATATCTTTTGTCGAACCATCAATGATAAAAAGTATACCTTTTTGAGCTATTAATTACAAATAAGTACTTATATCAATTTAAATTAATTTATTAGAACAAATAATTTCATATTGGAACAATTAATTTATTAGAACAAATAATTTCATATTGGAACAATTAATTTATTAGAACAAATAATTTCATATTGGAACAATTAATTTATTAGAACAAATAATTTCATATTGGAACAATTAATTTATTAGAACAAATAATTTCATATTGGAACAATTAATTTATTAGAACAAATAATTTCATATTGGAACAATTAATTTATTAGAACAAATAATTTCATATTGGAACAATTAATTTATTAGAACAAATAATTTCATATTGGAACAATTAATTTATTAGAACAAATAATTTCATATTGGAACAATTAATTTAGTTTGAGGAAGCTAAATGTCAATGAATTGGCAGCGATTATTTTTATTTATTCATGATACGGGCTAAAAGCTCTACACTTATATTAACATATAGAAATATACATGTATAAAATACGAAACTAATTACAACTTAAATAAGATAAATTTAATAAAAATTATACTAACATTATAAGGTAATACTTTGACCGAATATTTATTTAAATAAAAATACAAATCTCTCTAAACCTTCAGTAAATTGCTTGTCAGTATTTCGAGGGCCAATAAAAGTACATTAATTCTTGATGCCCAAAAAAGTTCTTTCATCGTCTTGCTTATTATAATAAGATAAATATAAAAACTAAAAAAGATATATATATACATATATATATATATATATATATATATATATATATATATATATATATATATATATATATATATATATATATATATTAATCTCTGTATGATTATAATTATGTAATCTTGATTTATAATTTATCATTATCAGCTAGGAAGAGGATTACTCCGCGGAAACGCTGGTCGATAATACAGGTTTTGGCTCACTCGATCAAAACAGGTAAAGACAATATTGAACTCGCTGGGCACGTACGCTAATCGTACGCTTATTTGCTTTTCATTTGTGATAGGGATTCGCATTGCGCATATTGGATCGATGTACGTTTCGTTCTGCTAACGGTATATATAAGCACATAAAAATAGTAGTGAAATTTGAATTGAAGAAGTTGTATTCAAATTTTCATATTATTACGAAATTTCATTATTAATTACAATGTACGTAAAGATTATACAATGATAAAATATGACTCGTTCTTTTTTGTTTCTATAAAACAAGTAAATCTTATATCTTCATGATATAATATTTATATACTCAAAACGTTTCGGAATAACGACTCTGCATTTATTTATATAGTTATAAATTCCTAACTGAATATGTATTCATAAACTGATTAGTAAATAATTCGATTCTAAATTTCGTAGTTTGCAACCTAAAAGCAATTCCCAAATAAATTAAAGTAGAATATCAGAGCGCACTTTCTAAGACGATAGCGTCCCAGCAAAACTCTTAAAACTCAATTACGCGTTCTACCAATAGAAGTTTGGACTAATGTATTTCATTGCACATTGAGGCTGTGCGTTATACTGCAAGTCGATATTCGAGGATGCATTGTACAGGTTTGTAAATAAATTTATTTTTTAATTCTTAGATTTTGAAAATAATATGAAGAAATTTAAAGTATTTTTGCTTACTTAACGAGAAAGTATTGTTTTAATAAAAAAAACTGCTGTCAATTCATTGGTACTTAGCTTCCTCAAATTAAAGAAACTGTTCCGGTACGAAATTTTTCGGTTTAATACATTATTTCAAAATGCTTTATATTTTTTTATTAAATGCTTAAAATAGTATATTGTGTACCAATAGACTTTTTCCGCCCGCGTTTTAGGTTGCTGTACTAGTCGGAGGTGGGCAAGTACAAGCCGAAGGCTAGTGCGTTTTGCGAGCCGGAGATGAGTATTGCAAACAGACAAGGGTGGGAAAAGTATCTCGGCCATGTTACACACCGTATTTTTTGTGACACATGTATTGATTTTCGCGGTTTTTCGTGTCAATCGAGCGGAACCTAATGTTGCCGTTTTTCGACATGGAACAACTGCTGTATTCTTCTGTTAAGAAATGAAAATATGTATACCTACACATAGATTGAATTATACGCACACACACGTACACACACATCCATATAAACATTTTATAAAAATAGTGTATTTTGATTCCTAATGTCTTAAAATACGTTTCTATAATGATTTTAGCCCAATTTTTGTTACCTTCACAAAGCTTCCTCTATACGGAGGAATTTTTTTTCATTTATTTAATATAAAAGCATATTATATGACTTGAGGAGTTCGACTAAGATGAAGTTTGAAAGTGAAAATAAGATACTTGTAATTACAATTCATTTAAAGTAGTACTTCAAGAAAATAAACATTAATAACGTAACTTAACTAGACGGTTTTATTCACATGTAGAAATAATAATGTCTCGTTAAAAATTTTAACCACAATTAGCATAAAATAATGAAAGCACGTTTCAAAACGTCGCCATCAAGTTGTCCCTCTATAATTATAAAACGGATTTTACTTTGCAAGGCTCCTGACGTCTTCTTCCCTCTTTTCGTGCCTTTATTAATGGCGCCATAGTGAAGCATCACATTGCATCTCAGAGCACAGCGTTATTTACTTTTAATTTAGCAGATTTTCACGAACATATAGTAGAGCGAAGTTAATCTGATAAAACTTGGCAGTCCTCCGATTATAAAGTTCGCCTACACTGTTATATATATAACATTTTTTTTTTTCTTTCACGTCTCCTGTCGAGGGAAAGGCGCGCAATATTTTTTAGGTAGGTGCAATATAAGCGGTTTATTTTAAATTAAGGAGGTCAACTTATGAAAAACAAGACTGCTGTTTTAGCCGGAAAATGCTTGTGTGCAAAAATTTAAATTAAAATATTACTAGCTAGAAATTATTTACATAACACATTATTTTAATTTTATTAATAAAATATAATAACAAGTATGTAGGCTTCAAAGATTATTGGCATCATTTATTAGTTAACTATTATTAATTACACGACTCCTTTTACAAATTTTATAAACAATTACCCTGGTAAAAATGACTCATATATGATCATATATGATTATATACGAGTTATGGCAAGATATGAACATCTCTGATCATATATGAGCATATATAAATAAAACAAAACTTAAAATAAAGCCTAGCTTAGCTCTTTTCCTACTTTTATTACCACTTGAGGACATTTTTTCCCGTGTATATACGTACATAGTTATTAACCCAAAAACAGGTACCTTTTTTCACTATAATAACGTACATTCTAAGTGATATAGTTCATATCTCAAATATAACGGCCCATTGGCACAAACTATAGGACCTAGGCTTAATTTCTAGATACCAGAAAATATCTCTCAAAGCCTCATTAAAATTCGTTTCCCAAAGGTATGACACTCTCCTTGTCAGTCGAATCTAAGACCTATATAAAACGATATATGACAAAAATTATCCAATTCTTTTAGAACCTAAGAATAGCAACATCAGAGATATCTTTCAACATAACATCCAATCGGTGGGTCTCACTAGAATTTTTCATTTGAACCTAGATACTTAAGGAAAGAAGTTACAGAAAAGAAAATCTGTTAAGCATTTTTTTACAAATAGCAATGCGTGTAAAGATCATTTTTGCACTAGATAAGGAGGGTCTTTCGCTAAATATAGGGCACAAAACAAAAAATAGTATGGAAGTTTATAAAGGATCTATGATAAAACTAATGATATGAACTTAATAATAGTTCAGAACTATAAGGAAAAAAAATTGTTCCTAAAAAATCGTGACGTCACAAGTGTACATATTGTCAGTTTAAAAAATATTTAGTTAAATTTTTTTATTTATTTATTTTATTTATTTAACCAGAGTAATACATCGTAATACATGTTGTAGTTAATCTCCAGATATATTAATTATATCTGGAGTAACCCACATCCTATAGAGGTAGTCAGAGCTACCTGTACATAGGTCCGGTGTGTATAATAACTTAATAATTAACTTACAATCTAAGTAAAACTAAAAACTAACTTAAAACCTAAGTGTCCAAGTACATATTTGTCTTGGATAAAGTAACAGTGACTTGTTGATGTTTATAATATATTCGTACTTATCAATTTTTTTAATTTTTTCTTATTATAAATCTTTGATATGTCTAGTATTTTAAGATTTATATTAATTGTTGGTAAGCAGTTATAAACTTGTATTGCTCTAATGTGATTACTCTTATCACTTACAGCTTTTGAACATTTTGGTGGTATAATAAGTTTATTTCTGGTTTTGCTTTTAGACGTTAAGTATAAATTTTTGAGTTCATTATAATGATACGATACACATTCATAAGCAAAAATTTGTTTTAAATTTAATGGGTTGTCCTGATTGAAACTATTTTTATTAACAATTTTTAGGATTCTATTCTGAGTCTTTTGAAGTAACTCCAGATTGTTTCTGTATGCACCACCCCAAGCTATATTTCCATAAGTAATTATACTATGAAAAAATGCATAGTATATTATCTTAAGTGTATCAGATTGCATGTATTTTGACATTTTGTAAAGTATAAATAATATATATTTTGTTTTCTTTATTATATATTCAATATGTCTGTCCCATTTTAGATTGTAATCAAATACAATACCTAGATATTTACAATATTCTACCCTACAAATTTTAGTACCCTGTATTTTTATGTTCATATCTTTAGGAACACTATCACAGTAATTGCCAAATGTTATGTAGGTTGTTTTATTTATATTTAAAGATAGTTTGTTCAGAGCTAACCAATTAGCTATATCATCCAAGTACTTATTCATTTTATTTTCAACTTTTTCCCAGGTATCATCAGATGCTATAATTGCTGTATCATCAGCATATGAGATAGTGCTGTCAGTTCTATTTATTAATAAATCATTAACGTAAATTATGAATAGAAGTGGTCCTAGTATAGTACCCTGGGGAACACCTGTGTCTATTGTTTCATATTGACTTTCTGTTATTCCAATTCTAACTTTTTGTCTCCTATTGCTTAGATAATTCATTATTAGTTTATGTGCTTTACCTCTTATACCATAATTATATAATTTATCTAATAAGATAGAATGGTTTACAGTATCAAACGCCTTAGCTAAGTCTAGGAATGTGATTGCTATTGGTTTGCTTTTGTCTAAATTGCTATATATTTCTTTCGTTATATAACTAAGAGCATCTTTAGTACCTTTATTTTTTACAAATCCATATTGATTGTGAGTTAATAGTTTAAATTTATCAAAAAATTCTTGTAATCTTACAAAAACAATTTTTTCTAGAACTTTTGCTATATTTGAGATTAAGGATATGGGCCTATAATTTGATATTTCTATTTTGTTTCCAGCTTTAAAGATAGGTACTACCTCAGCTGTTTTCAATGATTCAGGCCATATTGATTTTTCTAGACATATATTAAATATATGAGTTAATGCATTTACGATTAGATTTGATAGTATTTTCAAAGCTTTTGTTGGGATTTTATCAACACCGCCATTTTTTATTTTCATATTTTCAATTATTTGTAAAATTTCAAAATTATTAGTTGGTTTTATAAAAATAGAGTTGCAATTCATGGGTGGTAGTTTTAATATCTTACCCTGCGGAATATTAATTTTATTACTTAAATTCATTCCTATTTCGCAAAAATATGAGTTCATTTGATTGGCAATTTTTGTAGGGTCATCTATTATTTCATCGTTATTCATTATTATTTTATTAATTGTATTATTATTTTGCGATTTAGTACACAGTTTACTTTTTATATGTTTCCATAGTTGTTTGGAATTATTGCTACTTTTTATTATTAAATTTCTTTCATGCTTAGTTTTAGCTTCTTTAATAATTTTATCAAGACTCTTTGTGTAATTCCTATATTCTAATTTTATTCTTTCGTTATTAGGTTCATTACGCATTTTGACATATAATTGTCCTTTTCTTTCACATGAGATCATAATAGCTTTAGTGATCCAATCCTTTCTTGGTTTATTCTTATTATTTTTTCCATTTTTTAACACATATTTAGATTTTTCTAAACAGTCTTGTATTTCAGTTATTAAAGTTGTTGTAGCTTCTTCAGGATCATGCATTGATTCAATTATATTCCAATTTTTCATAGCAGCTACTCTGCGTAGTTTAATGTAATCATACTTATAGCAAATATTTTCTTTATTTAATGTTTGTGAATTGTTTATTTTTATAAATAATGGATAATGATCAGTAAATGGTATTAAAAGTTTGAAGGATTTGGTGTCTAGAGATTTGGTTTTTATATATATGTTATGAATGCATGTGCCTTCTCCACTATTATCATTTGGTCTAGTTGTATATATAAACCCAGGGTAAAAACCTTTTTCAAGCATATTATTTAAAAGTTCCTGACTGTTATGATCTTCTTTCATAATGTCAATGTTAAAATCACCAATAATTAAATGATTTTTTATATTTTTTTTGCCGTTCATATATGATTTTAAGTTGGAAATGAGTTCAGTACATGATAGATTATGACATCTATATAATGTTGATATTTCAAGAGAAATACCTCTATTTAGTGTTATTCTTGTATTTAATATTTTCAATTTACCAATTTCAATTGTTTCGGTTATTTCTGTTACGCAATCTTTTATAAAATTCGTTTCCCAAAGGTATGACACTCTCCTTGTCAGTCGAATCTAAGACCTATATAAAACGATATATGACAAAAATTATCCAATTCTTTTAGAACCTAAGAATAGCAACATCAGAGATATCTTTCAACATAACATCCAATCGGTGGGTCTCACTAGAATTTTTCATTTGAACCTAGATACTTAAGGAAAGAAGTTACAGAAAAGAAAATCTGTTAAGCATTTTTTTACAAATAGCAATGCGTGTAAAGATCATTTTTGCACTAGATAAGGAGGGTCTTTCGCTAAATATAGGGCACAAAACAAAAAATAGTATGGAAGTTTATAAAGGATCTATGATAAAACTAATGATATGAACTTAATAATAGTTCAGAACTATAAGGAAAAAAAATTGTTCCTAAAAAATCGTGACGTCACAAGTGTACATATTGTCAGTTTAAAAAATATTTAGTTAAATCCCAATTTATATTTTATTCCTTAACCAATTTTAATGTTTCGGAGCTTATTTATTTCCCTAAACATTTCACTACAAAGTTAATGAATGATAATTTTAAAATATTATATCTCTGATTAGAGAAAGCCAATTGTTTATAAAACTTTACGCGTTTACTTATAAATAATTAGCTTTCTCTTATTGCATATATATAATTTTAAAATTTTCTTTCATAAACTTTGTAGAGAAATATTTAAGGAATAAAATAAGCTCCGAAACATTAAAATCGGTTAAGAAATAAAAAGAAATTGGGATTTAACCAAATATTTTTTAAATTGACAATATTTACACTTGTGACGTCACGATTTTTTTGGAACAATTTTTTTTTTCATGTAATTGTTGACCATTATTGAGTACATATCATTAGTATTATCATGGGGCCTTTATAAACTCTAATACAATTTTTATTTTTGCCCTATATCTAGCGAAAGGCCCTCCTTAAGGCCCCTCTAAACCGCCCTTAAAATAACCATGCAGCCAGAAATCTTTCAAAGAAGAACATTATTTTGATTATTGTATTAGCAACAGGCATCGGTGAATATTTTTTTCTTCTTTTAAAAATATTCTATAACTACAGTAAGCTTTAATATTTTTATTTCCAAAAAAATCATGTATTTTATTATTAATACTGCCAAGCTAAAATTTGTATTTAAATTGATTTTGTCCATCACTGGCACAGGGTTTTGACTTTTACTGACCTTTAGCCTTGCTTAGGGCGAAGCTACTTATCTTTCTCTGTCACGTAAATGTTAAAATACTTTAAATTTTAGATAGAAACTTAAAAAATATTAAAAAGATTCTAAGCAGCTTAAAAAAGTCAAATTTTCTTGTGTAACGTATTTTATTACAAAGAGTAAAGGATAAGAATCAGTATAAAAAAATTTGAACAAAAATTCTGTCTTTTACCAAATACGTGTATGTATCTTCTTCCCTTAAAATTTTCTTGAACAATATTCTATGACTTATAAGTTTCATAAGAGCATAACATTATATGATTTATTATGTGACATATTTTCAATATATAATTAATAATTAATATTAGGAAGAAATTCTAACGTAATTATTTATTTGTTTAAATCAATTAAAATTAAAAAATTTCCCAAACAATCTTTCAATTCTCCATTCACTCGATAACGAACCGATGTACAAACCAAAATTCAATTGCCCGTCCGTTTCAAAGGCGAAGCCACTGTCGTTGTCTCGCCGCCTCGTCTCCGGTAAAGTCCGGTGCGACTTGAGCGCTCGCGCCGCGATGATTCACATACTTGCGAGTATAGCCTCCCTCCCGGCCGATGATAAAATGGATTGCAAAGCTCCGCACCTAGGACGACACCGGAGTATATCGAGCGCCTCGCAGTGTTGCGCGACTGTCATCGGGAACTTGAATTTATTACTCCTATATTTCGCTTATTCTCGGGCGCAGTGGCTTCTCGCGAGAGTGCGGCCGCGCTGCGGCTTTGCGTCGCACACGCTGTGTTTGTATCTGGCGACCGTCGTCGTCGCCTCTATTGTCGGGCTCTCGACCCGCGTTGCGCGGAAGTTTCTGCGAGCCGCTGCTGGCGCACTGTGCGCCGCTCGACGGAGAATTATTGCGCGCGCGGACCGCAAAATCGAAACGCTCTGAGGCGAAAGATTTTCACGGATTTTTTGCTAAGAGAGTGTTAACTATTCTTCTACTTTTTTAGCGTTGACCCTATAAATAATTGGCGTTTCACTAAAAAAGATTTTAGTTTTGTTGTATTTTATTCATTATTATTTGAAACTTTTTTTCAAATGTATTTTATCTATATAACTGTCAATAATACGATTGGATAATATTATTATTTCGAATATTCGTTGTACTTAAGGTAGGACTCTGCTATTTTTCGGCCAAAACGTCAAAAAAGAATTATTTAAATTTTTTATCTTTGTAATTATAAAAATGTTTTTATACCTATCAGATATCAAAGCTTGATGTTTTAACAAAGTTATACGTAATAAAGTAAAATAATTTACATTAAATAACATAAAAAATTGAATCTTTAAACGGGGTTTTCTCGAAACTAATTTTCCTAACTTTAAAAAGTGGCTTGTGCATGAGGTTTTTATGTATCTTTTTGAAAATTTTCAGAAAGTATACCTTAATATATTTTTAACATAAACTGTTGACTGCATTTAAATTTTTTCTTCTTACTTCATTTTATCCATCAGTTATTATCAAGAAACATGATTTTTTAGGCATTTTCATAAGTCAAATTAAAACTAACTTGTTTTGAGGAAGTAGAAGACGATTTTTAAAATTCTGGCAACAGTTTATTTTCTTGTTCAATCAAGGAAGTGACTCACTTTTTTCAGAGAGTTTTATCAAAATATTGCGTGCTAGTCACACTTTGAAAACTGGTAATTTTCGTTTAAATTTCGTATTTTATCAATAACTTTGCAAATAATCGATATCTTAAGCTAAAAATCTATATATAACCTATTAATAATATCCTACATAATATCCTATATATAACCTATTAATAATATCCTTCAAAATTTTAGCTCATAAGACTGAACAATAAAAAAGTTTGTCTTTTCACCACAGTCCTACCTTAATGCATGTTCTTCATCGCCATACTCATGTAAAATATATTATAAGCCATTCTATGTAACTTTTATTTCGTTCTATTCTAGCGTCGGTTTTACGAATGAGTAATAATTCAATTTATTGAAAATGCCGTAAAACTAATGTTGTAACGATAAATCAATTATATTTATTCGATTTTAATGGCTTGTGAAGTTCACTTGCAGGATAGCTACTGTCAACTATGATCGATTTGATTTTGCTTTCAATATGAGACAAGTGAAATTACCCTAGAATGAATGTTAAAATGCAAAAAAACTCATGCAAAATGAAAGTAGACACGTTTGAATAAAATGGATCAGCGTAGCCATAATTCGGTTAAGCTTTTTGCTTAAAAGGATGAATTGTAATTACTGTTAATTATAGGGCTTTTATACAAAATCTTTATAAATATTTTATGACCAATCACAATAATATCATGATGTACACATGTAGCTGATGGAGTCACACTAAATTGCATTTTTTCTACTCAATTTACGTATATCACGTATAATCATATTATGCAAATCAAGATGGACAAATAATTGGAAAACTTCTAGTGACATATATATTTTATTGTGTCCGTCGGTTTACGAAATGTTATTTCTTTTTTATACTACTTATTATGACTTTATATGTAGTTATAGTTATCGTTTATTTGATACAATACATTAGTATAATTATATTTTGTAATGTAAATCTTAGAAATATTATTTATGAAGATGAAAAGGTTTCTAAAATTAATATTATAAAAGTTTACCTTGAAAATGTCCGTTTAACAGAAAATTTACTTAGACAATTTTTTATATTTTATTTTTTATGCTGATGCCATGGGGGTGGCTGTACGTTACTACGTGTAGTGTGAAAGTGCACTAAAAGCTATGTGTATGTTACTGGAACTATTTCCGAAATGAATCGGAAGCATTTTTTTTCAATTGTAAAAATTAAAAAAATAAAGAGATAAGATAAATTACATGCAAGGGTGAAGGCGTAAAAATGGAATATTTGCAAGTTTTTGTTGAATTCTCATAAAAATAAATTTCTGGGGTTTTCGAGGGCGCTGAACAAAATGCCGAGGTTAGATATCGCTGTTTCAGCGTATGTGGGGGTGATGCGTGGGTGAAGGCAAAAAAATTGAATATTAAAGGTTTTTGTTGAATTATCATAAAATTTAATTTCTGTGGGTATCGCGGATGCTGAACAAGGTGCTGAAATCAGATATTGCTATTACAGCGTATGTGGGGGTGACGTAAGAGTGGAGGTGCAAACATTGAATATTGCAGGATTTTATCGAATTCTCATAAAGTTTTATTTCTGGGGGTTTTCAAAACTTGACTATAGCAGGTTTTTACATACTCACACCCGCGCTCACGCTCGCACGCACATGCTCCCACATACGCACACGTACCACACACATATTTTCTGCACACCTATGCACACGCACTTACATTAACGCACAAACTAACCCAAGCACAAACCCCCACACGGAACGCACACAAATCCACGCACACACTCCCACACACAAACATGCACACACCTGTGTACACACTTCCACGTACACATACACACATACGCACACGCTCCCACACACCAACCCACGCACACGCTCCCACATACATACCCATACACACACTTTCACAGGCAAAAATAAATATTAGATATCTAGTTCTTTTTACGATGTAGTCGATATATTTGTCAATTCCATTTCTTATTGAAATCGAATAACAATCCTATAGATACTTATGATATTCTACTCTCTTTATTGGTTGGTTACCTATATTAATTGTAGAGTATCTGGCACACTATCACAGTAATTTCCATACGTTATGTAAACAGTTTTACTTACATTTGAAGCTAATTTATTCAAAGTAAGCCATTTCGACATTTGATCTAGATATACATTCATTTTATACTGTGCCCGTGGCCACGTACAATCACTTGATATGATGACAGTGTCATCGGCATTAGACATGATTGTATCGTTTTGCATATCTGTCAGTAGATCATTGACATACTGTGGAGATTAATTTGTACTCACTCTTATAATCTTGAATTTTAACTCTTTCTTGTCTATCTGAGAGATAGCTAGATAACCGTTTTAAGACACTACCTCATATGCCATATCTCTCAAGCTTATTTAGCAGTATTCTATGATTCACAGTATCAAAAGCTTTGGTCAAGTCTAAGAATACTGTAACTATAGGTTTGCTTTTATCCAAATTTTTGTATATGATATTTGTTATGTAATTCTAAGCATCCGTCGTACCTCTATTTTTAACCGAACCAAATTATTTGTCAGATATTATACTTCCTTTATTTAAAAAATAGGTGTAGTCTATTGTGAATTATTTTCTAAAAATTTTTTGCAACGTTAGATACAAGCGAAATTGGCCTGTAATTTGAGATACACGATTTATCCCCTGTCTTGTATATGGGGACTATTTCAGCTTTTTTAAGAGCATGAGGTCATATGGATTTCTCAATACACAAATTAAAAATATGTTCCAGTAGTAATAATATATATTCATATATTGATTGTATTGTATTAACATTTATATTATCATTGGCATCTGTAATGCGAAGAAAAATAGAATTGTGGTTCCTTGTAGGAAGTCTCAATTTATCGATGTCTAATTGTATAATTAGCGTACTTAATTTAGCGCCCACTTCACAAAAGTCTTTATTCATAGCAATATTAGTTTTATTGTCAATTTTTTGATTATTTTCATATATGTGATCAATTGACTTGCCCTGATTATCAATTTTTCCCAATTAGTGTTAATTATATTCCATAACTGTTTTGGATTTCCACTATTCAATTTTACTTCTTCAGTTCCATATTTGTATTTTGCATCTTTTATAACTTTACTCGATATTTTATTATAATTATTATATTTATTTCTTAATATTTGGCAAGCTATATATTATTATTTAATGAATACATTACCATAAATATTTACCAAGAATTATATAGAAAAGAATTTTATAAAATTTTATAAAAATTTTTAATTTAGGTACATTTAAAAATACATTAAACTATTACAAAATCCTATATAAATCAATATTTAAAAAATTATTTGTACATTATTTAAGAAACTATATAGGTGTTATAATTTTTATGCTAGATACAGAGTAATTCTGCGATTTTCGCAGAAAAGCGTTTTAGAATATTAAACTTGTACATTATTCACTAAAAGCTTTAAATTTCATTAACGTAGCCAAACTATCAATTAAAGCTAGTATTATTTGAAGCTTAAGCCATTGTTATATTATTACTTATCATACTATTTGACAAGAACAAAAATATTTTATCAAAGTATTAAAATACGACTACGTCTAAATAAAATACATGTATAAAATACTTTTGATTGCATTTTGGTTCGTCAAATGCGTGGTGCACCGAAAATCGCAATATTTGGACACAATTACCTATATAATACTTTTTGGATCAACCCTTTTACTGAGATATTAAGTAGATGCACCAAAAAAGGCTTTGATTAATATTTTAAACATTCAGCAAGTCTACCTTTGAGATAAACTGCCGAGGATGCTTAGTGTCGATGCTTGCTTACTGCGTTAATGAATATACTCTCTCAACTCGACATGCTAATCAGAAAAAGCGATGCAGCGACGAAAAAGCCTAGAGAGTAATTTGGGCAAAATTGCGAATCATGGAAAATTTAAAATGGTAATGAGGTGCTTGACGAGTCTTCAAAAGGGTAAGTTAAAAAAAGTTGATCACTACATTTCAACAAGCCAGAACTCGTAAAAGTTGCTAGGGTAGTACATTAAGAATCATCATTTTATTGAATATAAAATTTAGCTAAAAAGTTGTTTTATTAATAATGGGATAATAATATTATTAACTACTAGTCATTTTTGTTTTAATAGTACTCCCATGCTTAGGTAGGTTTAATAATAGTATCATTTTTTATTCCCTTTATAATTCACATATGTAACGAATATTATATTATTAAAATTTAATATCGATGAATAATAATGCTTTATACACATTCATTTAAGTTACAAATCACAAGTAATGAATACTAATTTTAAACATGATAAAATACGAGAAACTGCTGCCAATTTATTGGCACTTAGCTTCCTCAAAATTTATAACTTGTTCCAATATGAAATTCTTTGATTTAATAAATTAATTTTAAATTACTATATCTCTTTCTAATTAACACTCTGGAGTTTTTTGAACAAAATATAAAAAAATATATTTATTTTTTTCAATCTTTATAACTATAAGAATGTTTTGAAACCTATCAGATATCAAAACTTAATGTTTTAACAAAGTTATACGCATTTAAGTAAAAAAATTTACGTTAGATGACATACAAAATTGAATCTTTAAATGGATTTTTCTCGCAACTAATTTTCCTAACTTTAAAAAGTGGTTTGCGTATGCCGTTTTTATGAATCTATTTAAAACTTTCAGAAAAGATACCTTAGTACATGTAGAACATAAACTGTTGACAACATTTCAATTCTTTTCTTATCTAATTTTATCCATCAGTCACTATAAAAAAATGCGATTATTTAGGCATTATCATAAGTCTAATGAAAACTAAATTGTTTTGAGAAAGTAGAAGATGATTTTTCAAATTCTGTCAACAGTTTAATTTGTTCACTAATCAAGGAAGTGACTCAATTATTTACAGAGCTTTCTCCCAGAATGCTATGCGTAAGTGATATTTTGAAAACTGGTCATTTTCGTTTAAAAAAATCGTATTTTATCAATAACTCTGGAAATAATCGATATATTGAGCTAAAAATTGTTATAGAACTTATTAATATCATCCTACAAGAGCCTTCAAAATTTTAATTAATAATACTTCAAAATTTTAATTAATAATACTGAACAATAAATAAGTTTGTCTATTCACCATAGTCCTACCTTAATATCTCAAAAAAAGTCTGCTTTATTATCATTGATGGTTTGTCCAAACATATTTTTTCACTAAAATTACAAAACTATAGGTAATAATCTTTTTAGAGACACTTGCTATGTAAAGAGGCTGCACACAATACAAAAATAATTTACCTTATCGATTTCAGAAAATCGTAAAATAAAAAAAGGTTTTAAAGAATGAGTTGATGAATCTTTAAATTTATTTTTAATTTCGAATCTTTTCTAAAAATCGAGGAAAATAAGCACTGTTTTGTAAAAAGCGACCGTGTCATTGTCTCGATCAAAAATGAATTTTAAAAAACTCAGAACCTCAAATATCTCCAAATATAAAGGTGGTTTTGATCTGTGATTAGAACTCGTTCAAGAGACACGGAAAGTTTTAGATCAAATGCTGCCGATTTACTCCAGAATTCGCTACTGAATAGAAATCGATTTAAAAAAATAAAGTTTTTTATCCCTTTAAAAGAGAAAGATAAAGCCTAAAAAATTTTACAGAATATTGTTCTTTCCATATTCATAATCATCTCAATTTTTTTAAAAAATTGTCCTTCTTATATTTCACAGATGTAACCATTCCATTTCACAGATGTAACCATTCCAGATGTAGACGTTTTCTAAAAATAGTGTATTTTGATTCACAGTCAAAGCAAGTTTCTAACATATTTTTAGCAAAAAATTTTTTTCCATCACAAAGCTTCCTGTGAGGAAGCAAAAAGTGACAAAAGAATCAAAGTGAAATATATCAGTAGAGTCCGTGTTCATGAATTCGTGAATTCGCCAGTGAAATGCAAGTAAAGTATTTTGAATAACATTCGATTCGCATAAGCTTAATGGCGTAGTTTGTTTATGTAGTCATGATAAGGTTTACACAGATTCCATAGTGATATTGTGATGCACAATACTATACAGCGATTTATCGTTTGGCGTGTATCTGTATCTGTACTAATATAAAATTAAAAACTGAAAAATACTAAATACATTTTTCCATGGTTTTACCAAAACTAAAGCTGTATTAAACGTTCATATTCATATTACACTGGTCTTTAATAAAACTAATCAGTAACAAATAAAAAACCACTGATAATGCATTGCAACGTAGCTTACTCTAACTTAATTAATTATTCCAACGATTTAAACTGCTATCCGTTTTGACGATCGAGTTTGATGTTTGATTCGTGTAAATGGTATTTTAATGTGAATCAATAATTGAAAGTTTAGCTGATGTACTTAATTTAATGCGGCTACACGTCGAATGCGTATAACCCCATGATGACTAATAATCCATTATACGTGATTCCGAATAACAATGATTTACAAAACCGTACAACCACTGTCTACATTTCCGTCGATCGCCCGCCCAGTATTTCGATCGCACCAGTCCCAATCCCGCCATGTTTCTTTATTTTCCCCTTTGAATCACCGCTTATCTCTCACTCCACCGTACTCTCCTATATTTTTATTTATCGCAATCCGCGCGCCACTCTTTCATCCGGTTAATCTTCTACTGATTCTCTGTTTGTCCTTTGGTTCCTCGCGATTTGTGAACGCGTGCGATCACGCCGCAATTTACGAGTGATACTGGCGCGCGTGGCGCTCGGCCATTGATATATCGAAATGTGCAGCGTTAATCTTCGTTATGCGCTCGCCCTGCCTGGTGTCAGTCATATTGCGCATCGCGCGAAACTCAGCCAGTGTAGTATTAGCTCGCTTTCTTTTGTTTGCAAACGCCCGCGCGTGACAGGATTAACGCAGCTAATGGAAAATAAATTTTCTGATGCGATTTGATTCTCTTTCTACACGATTATCACGATGTCGATGCCAATTCAGTTTTTGGATTATCAATTGATATCGTTGGTTAGGAGAAAAATAATATCATCTCGACCGAGCGATGAAGAAAATACCATCTGAAGTTGGCGGTGAAAAATGTACCATCTCAGCCAAGCGGTACAGAACATACCATCTCGTGGGTCAGTGACGTTTTACCCAATGCGATTCGAGATATCGAATTTTCAGTTTGACCACACTGTGATTATAAGTATGGAAGATATAGAAACGCCACGTCATGTTTACTTTCATACTCAATGAGGACACGGGGGACAACAAATTGTGGAAAAGCTGAGCTTTAAAAGCACCAAAAATTTTGAAAATTCATTATAAATAATATGAAAAAGTCAAAGAAAAGAAAATAGTGGCATGTTAGGTGCAAAGACAACATGTTTTAATTAGAAACATTTTCCATATGTATAGGTTAGTTGTACAAACAATGTATTAAACTTTTATGTTTATTTGTGAAAGCGTGTAATGTAATATACATTAAACAAGAATATTACAAAAATTAATAATTACTTTTATTTAAAAGCTTTTAAAGCAAAATTTTCGGTTAAAAAATTTACTTTTAAAATTTACTTTT
This sequence comes from Gastracanthus pulcherrimus, assembly GCA_949152435.1. Taxonomy (NCBI): domain Eukaryota; kingdom Metazoa; phylum Arthropoda; class Insecta; order Hymenoptera; family Pteromalidae; genus Gastracanthus; species Gastracanthus pulcherrimus. The sequence goes on along the minus strand of OX424575.1, from coordinate 170,250,787 downwards.
AAAGCAAAATTTTCCGTGCTTTTAAAGATTAGCTTTTACATAATTCATTTCGCCCCGTGCCCTCATTGAGTCCGAAAGTAAACATCACGTTGCATTTCTATATCTTTCATAGTCATCACCCCAGTGTGGCCAACCTAAAAATTCGATATCTCGAATCGTATTGGGTAAACGGTCCCCGACTCCATCTCGTTTGAGCCACGAAGAACGTACCATCTCAAGAATAAAAAATTATGATCTAGACCTAAGTTGGCAACACTTCTTCGAAATATTTCAAATATTTCAAATTTAACGATAAGCTAATAAGACGCGAATTGATAGGGCGTAAATTATCTTATAACGCATAAAGTAGACAGGGAAACATTAATTAATTGTGTAGAACACTTTTTATTTCAAATAAGAGTATGTGAATATTCTTTTAATTATTTGTAATTAATTTGTTTTAATGAATAAATAAATAAATTGAAGTTGGGAAATATAATAAAAACATATTTTAATTATTAAATTTATTTGATTCGCATTTAGGTTATATCGTAATTCGCATTTATGTTTCTATAATATATATAAATAGGTTCCGATTTATCAGTTCAGTTGACGAAAGATATCGATTTTCATGATTTTTCATTGAGCGTAGTTTAATTAGCCTGATTTATCCCATAGATTTAAGAATTATGACATAAATTTTCAACATAAATAAAAAATACATTAATTAATTTATTTTATTGTTAAATTTGTATAAATAAAATTTCCAAATATCTTCAGTAAAAGCAGTCTGAATAGCGGCCAATATGTTGTAAAGGAAATGCTGTAACAAAACGGATAGTACAAAATGTATTTATAAAAAATTATTTAAAAAATTCTGAATTAAAATAAACATAGTTAAATCCGTTAATATTTCATTTTTATTCAGCTTGTAAACAACGTGGTTGATAATCAGTGGTTTTATATCGCAAGCTCGGCATGTATGGACCTCCGAGAAATCATCGCTCGTTTTCATTACGAAACGCGCTCTCCCGTAAAATTCGTTGTTCATATCCACGCTTTGCCAATTAACCGTAAAATCGCGACTACATCGGCTTATAAATTTTTTAAGGTCCACGGCATTCCCATTAATTTCCTTGTATTACGCATTGCCTTGGCTCGCGTAATGTCGAATATAATTAATTCAATAACTGCCAGCCTCACTAAAATCCATAAAATCCTCTTTCTATTTTTTTCGTTACAAGCTTTGTCGTATGACTCTATATAATCACTTCTCTTTCTCTCCACATCTATCTTTCATATTCATTTTCACTCTTGTTAATTTTATATTCTTTTTAAATTTAATTCTCTTTTGCTTGATTTGTCACTCTTCAACACTGCTTTTTCTTTTCAAAGTTTCTGCATATATCTATCTATGTCTATACTATTTCCCAATTTCTTTCTTTTATCCCATACTTTTTGTTCGGTCATTCTTCTATTTTATCTATTTTTGTTTTATTTTCTCTCTCTTGTTTTCTTTTTTATTATGTTTAAAACACTGTTGCGGAATATATATTATAATGATATTAAAACTCAAAGTTATATAAACACTGAAAATTAAATATCTTTCTTAAAATATTATTATAAAATATAATTGCTTTTTATTTAGCAGTTTTATTATACTCAAAAATACAGTTGAAATAATAATAATTTTCGTGCATGGATTAAATTTATCTAGTTAAAGAGCTGAATTCATACCCTCGTATATTATCGAATAATGTTCTGATAGATAAGAACTCCAAAATTTAGCATAAAATAATAAATTTTAGATGTACGTGTGATAAATATTTTTTTGTAAACAATAATAATGAATATTCATTTTTTTAATTATTATTCTAATAAAAAATCGTACTCTATTTATTTTTTAGCTTATACGTTTCTCTTCTCTCTAACGAACCAATGTCTATTAGATATATCATCTGCCCACAATAACAAGTGAAACCTAATCTCAGATCCGGAGCTGCTACGGTTCATAGCTCAGAAGCTCTGTAACCATAGTAGCAAGAGTCAGTCCGGATCAACTGTCACAAAAGACGATGGACTTCACTTGATCTTCTTGGGAATCGAGTCTTTGACTTGATCTTCCTTGGCTAGCATTCCATCTCTTAAATTTTTAACACTTTTAGAATATGTAGAAAAACCACGTAACAAAACTACACACTGAAATAATGTAATTTTTTAACATCATGAATTTGGTTACGTAATTTTATATCCAAAAGTGGTATACGCAACAAACTTATGTCATGTTATTACACGATTTTGGCACGTAATTTGTTAAGTGATTTTCTTTATCAAATCTAGTTTAATACTTTATATAATAGATTAGACTATTTTTACCATTTGTATACGACTTATCATGACTATTAGCACTCGCATAGAACTTCCCTACCAAGATAGTATAAAATCGGTGGGTTGCCTCGGCTAATTAACATACTGCGCGATATTAACGCATAAATCAAACGATACATACGTATTTACACTAACATCCTGTCCATCAACCCCACACGCAGATTCCTCAAGCTTTATGTAAACGAGAAAGTTAAAAGTGTGCCTTATGTATCAATGTAAATATTTTTAACAGCTTAAAGGGGCCAGCCTGAGTTAATCTTTAAAAAATAATTTTTTTTATTATGACGTTAAATGTTTTATTCGTCAATTATAAGTGTTGAAATATATAGTATTTTTTATTTTTAAAGTTCAAGAAATGTTTCATTTATTTAAGACTATAAATTGAGTTAAAATATTTTCAAAAATATTAACTTTTATTCAGTTAGAGGACGTCGAACATACTCGTACTCTACACGGACTGACTCTGTACAAATACTTTTTTCTGTACAGTAAAATTCTACACAAATATTTTCTACACAAAAATTCACTACACCTATTGGGCACTACAAAACTCTACGCTATTAAACCTTAACAATGCATATTATTGTTGAAGTCATTGTAGATGCTATTGCGTAGAATTTGGAATATTGCATAAAAAATTAATGTAGGGAATTTTAGTGTAGAAATTATTTGTGTGGAATTTTTCAGTGCAGAAAAAAGTATTTGTATAGAGTCAGTCCACGTAGGGTATGTTCGGCATCCAGCTGTCCTTTCAAATAATTTTTTTCAACTTTTCTTTTTATTGTGCATCTGAAGGCCCTATGAGCGTCTTTCGTAGCTCCGACACACCGTTCACGCAATGTTCATAACTGGGACTGTGCACACTCTACATATTCAAACTGTACATTGCGCTATTATTCTACACGGAAAGATTGTATATGGAAAATTTGTACGCAACAATTCTCTATACTTAACTTTGATTCGAAATATGTCCATTGTAAAACTCTACATGAAAAAATACTACACAATAATTCTCCACGCGTAGTTTTTGTTGGAATTGTGTAAATTGAAAAACTCTGAACCACCCAAAATAAAACCATCTAGACCTTATTTTGAGACTCTAAACTATAATATTATCTAATAATTTTTTTTTGTAACATAGGTATATTCCTAAGGTACCCTTAACGGAGTTAGCCTAAGTTAAATTCGAAAATAGAATTTTTCTTTTATGAGTTGATGGAAATGTTTTCTTTAAAAACAACTATTCTGAAGATTTTTTTTCTATAAATACTTGATGATATCTGTAATTTTACCGTTTACAAAATCTTGTCGTACGTTATATAAGATATTACCATTGCCAATACTATATTTTTTTATTGGGAAAACTTTGTGGCGTGCACATTTCTAGGTTACACATTGAACAAAAATTAATTTTTCGACGATAATTTGACTTCCTATTGTATAAACTAAAACTTCTCTGGATTAATTTTTCGTTAAAATTTTTTTTATTGTTACTTTTCGGAGAATGATCCAACTAAAATTTTTTATGTAATTTTAAAGAAATTGGTTTGTGCTTTAAAAAATAATGTTAAAAAAATTTGTAATGAATAAGTAATCAACAAAAGTTTTAGTATATACCAAAAGGTATCATATTACCGTTGGAAAAGAATTTTGTGTTCATCGTATAACCTAGAAACATGCACGCCGCAAAGATGTCCTAATAAAAAAATATGGTAATATTTTGTGTTACGGGGGAGGAAGATTTTGAGATTTTACAACTATAAAATTACAGATATTATCAAGTATTTGTAGTAATAAAAAATTCAGAATGAATGCTTTTAAAGGGAAATTTGTTATCGGACTACAAAAAAAAATTTCCTTTTTTGGAGTTCAACAAAAATGTTTCAAAACCTGTCAGATTTTAGAACTTGATATTTTAGCAAAGTTATACGCATTCAAATCTGTTGCAACGCCGTTACCCTAAGCGGGTCCTGGGCGTAGTCGTCCAGAGCGGACGGGTGGGTGCCTATCACCACTATACAGCGCGTCCTCAGGTTGCGGATAGAGGAACGACCCCTGAGAAAGAGGTTAGCTGCGAATAAAGCGAATAAGCAGTCGCGGACAGCCGATAGGCCCAGGCGTGGGTGTGATGAGCCCGCACTGGCGAACGCATTCATCTAGAAACACTACGCAAGCACCGAAACAACTACAAACACTATACAAAATCTTCTATCTTACTTTCTTCTTCTACCTTACTCTGTAATCTATCTCTTTTACCACACATTTCAAACAAAAAATGGGCCAAAAATCCTGCTGTCGTGGAGGATGCGGGAGCGATGACAACTGCCCTGAGAGGGGATGTGTAGAATGATTCGCCACCTGGTTTTACATGGCAACGAAGCCAGCGAAGGCGCGCTGCCTTGCAGGGGGGCGTTAGGATATGAGAATGAAACCGAGTGTGTCTGACGACGAGTTGACTGTGTCCTCGCCAAAGTCAGAAAGCTCTCATACTTAGTTCTAGGGAGGTATGAGGGTTATCACCCCTAGACGGATGGACTCACCTGCGATCGGAACAGGATCCAAAACGCGCGGGTTTAACTTACTATCATGGCTCAAAGAAAACAAAACCAAACCAAAACGAAAAGAAACTTGAGGGTGGGAACCTGGAATGTACGCAGTCTACACAGAGCAGGCGCGTTCCGGGAAATCATAAATGAAACTGAGAGGTACAATTTAGATTTGGTAGCAATACAAGAAACCCGATGGAAAGATAACGCGATGCTAGGATCCGGTAACTTCACCTTTTTATATGGGGGCGCGAGCGGGCATTCTCTAGGCACCGGATTTCTTGTTAACAAAAGCATCATACATTCCGTTAAAAGTTGCAATTTCGTGAATGACCGACTCTCGTATATCATCATCGACGGAGCGTGGTATAATTACGTGGTTATTAACGTCCACTGTCCCACGGAGGACAAAGAGGAACAAGTCAAAAATCTTTATTATGAAACTTTAGAGCAATTAATCGACCAATTCGCGTCTTACGACACCAAAATAGTAGTGGGGGATTTCAATGCTAAAATAGGGAGAGAGGAAATGTTTAGGCCCACCATAGGCAAAGAAAGTCTGCACGAAACCAGCAATGATAACGGTATTATGGTCATAAATTTCGCAGCCGCAAAAGATCTTATAGTCAAGACCACGTGCTTCAAGCACAAGGATATACACAAGGCAACGTGGACATCGCCGGATGGGGCCACGCACAATCAAATCGATCATTTTCTTATTGATAAGAGGCGCCACACGAATGTACTCGACGTAAGAACCTATAGGGGGGCGGATTGCGACTCAGATCATTATCTCGTAGTGGCCAAATTAAGAGCCAGATTAGTAGCCGGTCAAAATAGTAAGCGAGCGAACAAAGTAGAAACCTTTGATATTGGAAAACTACGAAGCGGGATAGAGCGAATCAAGTACCAAGTAGAAGTTAGCAACCGATTTCAGGCGCTCGAGGAAACGGATGAACAGACGGGAGTAGATGACGATCCGAACAGGTTGTGGGGGGCTATCGAAAAAACTATAAAAGGGGCCGCGAATAAAGTACTGGGTAAGAAAAAAAGGCCGAAGAGCAAACCATGGTTTGACGAAGAGTGCGAACTCTGGTTTGAAAGGCGCAAGAAGGCTAAATTAGATAGTGTACACAATGAAAGCGATAGGGCCGTAGAAGAATACCATGAAATAAGAAAGCAAGTACGTGTGATTTACAGAAACAAGAAGCGCGAGTATCAGAAAAATGAAATTAGAAAAATAGAAACTAATAGTAGGGAAAATAACCCGCGCGAGATGTACAAAGGAATAAACGCTATTAGGAAGGGTTTTCAGAGTAGATCGCAGTTAATGAAGGATAAGGACGGGAACCTCGTGACAAGCGAAAATGAACTATTGAAATTATGGAAAGATTATTTCGATAAGTTATTAAACGTGCATGAAAACTCCGAGGAAATGGGAGACGAAATCCACACTGCTGAACTCCATATGGACGAAACGACCTACAAAGAAGTAGAGGCCGCGATCAAAAAGCTAAAAAACAATAAGGCCGCAGGAAACGATTCTATACCAGCTGAACTACTTAAATATGGAGGCACCGCGCTTACATCTAAAATTTTTTATCTAGTATGTGCTATTTGGAGAAATGAAACAATACCAGAAAATTGGAAAGAATCCATCATCATACCGATCTTCAAAACGGGAGATAAAACAGACTGCAATAACTACCGGGGAATCTCACTTTTAGCTACCTGCTACAAAGTTCTGTCAAACGTAATACAGGCCAGACTCACACCATTCGCGGAAGATATAATAGGAGATTATCAGTGTGGATTCCGGCGCAACAGGTCAACGAGCGATCAAATGTTTACCATAAGACAATTATTAGAGAAAAAGTGGGAATATTGCGAAACTATACACCAGCTATTTGTGGACTTTAAGAAAGCGTACGACTCTGTCAAACGAAGCAAAATGTATGAAATCCTAGTGCTCCTTGGCGTACCAAAAAAACTCGTAAAATTAATTCAAATATGTCTGAACGGAAGCACTGGAAAGGTCCGAGTAGGCGGTAATGTATCCGAATCGTTCATGATACGCGACGGTTTGAAGCAAGGTGACGGGCTTTCAACGGTACTCTTTAACCTGACGCTAGAGCATGTTGTTAGAAAAATGCAGGCTAGCGAGCTAGGCGCAACACTCAACGGAACAACGCAAATTTTAGGCTATGCGGATGACTTGGATATAGTGGGAGATAATGGTGAAACGGTGGCGAGAAATGCGGAAATCCTTATAAATGCGGCTAAAAACACGGGGTTAGAAGTGAGCGAATCGAAAACGAAATATATGATCATGGAGAAACTGGGCATTCGCGAAGCAGAGGGGGATCTCAGAGTCGGAAATTTCACTTTTGAAAAGGTTAGCGAATTCAGATATTTAGGTACAACTATAAATGATCGAAACGAAATTAAAGCCGAGATTAATAAGAGACTTCATTCGGGTAATGCCTGCTTCTACGCTGTGAACAGATTACTTAAGTCAAAGCTACTGTCGAAAAATGTCAAAATAAGGATATATAGGACTATAATAATGCCGGTAATCTTGTATGGGTGCGAAACCTGGGCGCTCACTAAAGCGGAAGAAAATCGTTTTAGGGTATTTGAAAATAAGGTTCTGCGGAAAATATACGGGCCAAAGAAAGATGAGGAAACTGGGGAGTGGAGGAAACTGCACAATGACGAGCTACATAATTTGTACGCGTCACCAAATATTAACAGAATAATAAAATCACGGAGACTAAGATGGGCAGGGCACGTGGCAAGAATGGGCGATGATCGTACAGCAGCGCGCATAATGAAAGGAAAACCGAAAGCAACTCGGCCTCTTGGTAGACCTAGACGCAGATGGGAGGATAACGTAAAATCAGACATAACTGAAATTGGGCGGGAAGGCGCGAAATGGATGGGGTTGGCACAAAATAGGGAAACATGGAAGGCTTGCGTAGATGAGGCGATGAACTTTCGAGTTCGAAATGCCATTTAAAAAAAAAAAAAAAATACGCATTCAAATAAAACGATTTACATGAGATAACATACAAAATCAACACTTTAAACATGTTATTATTAAATCTAATTTTTTTAACTTCAACAATCTCTTTATCTCTCTCTCTTTAACTTTGCACATGAAGTTTTAATGATCTTTTTTATCTTTCAAACAATATATCGATATGTTTGAACAAAAACTGTTGATAAACATTTAATCTTTTTCTTTTTTTAAATTATCTCAATTTATTCATCAGTATAAATTCTAATATTAATAATATAATAATTATAATAATAATAATAATTACAATAATGTATACTTATTATAATTATTTATTAGTATAATTATTATTTATTAATTTTATTTATCACAACACGCAATTTTTTAAATATTTTCTTTAGTCAAGTGAAAACTAGTTCATTTTAAGTTTAAGAATCCTTATGAAATCTAATCAACAATTTCTCTTGTCTGCCAAACAAGGAAGAGTCTAAATTTTTTTCAGAACATTTTTTCAGAATACCTCATGCAAGCTCTATTCAGAAAAGCTTCCATTTTCATTCTAAAAAGTCGATTTTTGTAAATAATTATGAAAATAATCGATATCTTGAACTTCACAGTTGTATATACAGTATTAATATCATCCTACATAGACCTTTAGAATTTCAGCGGATTAGATTGAACAATAAAAAAGTTTGTTATTTCTCAATAATCGCATCTTAATTATATTATTGGCTGGTGTTTTCAGTTAACTACTCAACGTACTAGATTTTGCTGACCCTCCTAATCTGTTGGCTACTTATCGATAATTCCATTCACTCTTTTGAATTGACATTTTATAACTAATCTTCTGTTAATTTATTTCCCCATCATTTCCACCTTTTTAATCCGAGCTCTCTCTCTCTCTCTCTCTCTCTCTCTCTCTCTCGTCGCTCTTCCCCCAGTCTTGCCCTTTATATCCCCTCGTCTAGCCCATCCTATATACATCTCCCTCGTTCTTAGACTCGTTGCACGCAATTCAAATGCAAATACGACGTAATGTCTAAGGGGGCGCGCGCTAACAGAGAACAAATATCTTCAAAGAATTCATATTGCCCCATGCGCGTATTACGAGAGTCTCGCAGAAGGAGCTACATGGAGGAGAAAGGGAGCGTGCGCGCAAAATTTCCGCGGATAGTTCTCTTTATCTCTCTCTTCTCTTCCAGTTTCTGTGCCTCTCTCTCTCTCTCTCTCTTTCACTCTCTCTATCTCTCTCTCTCCCTTTAACTCTCTCTCTCTCTCTCTCTCTCTCTCTTTCACTCTCTCTCTCTCTCTCTCTCTCTCTTTCACTCTCTCTCTCTCTCTCTCTCTCTCTCCCTTTAACTCTCTCTCTCTCTCTCTCTTTCACTCTCTCTCTCTCTCTCTCTTTCACTCTCTCTCCTCTCTCTCACTATATAGTCATGGAGTACGGAAGAGCTGAAATACATATCAGGAGCAGAGCGCCGCTGCTTCTCGTCCTTTTTGTCTCGCGCTTCTTCCGCCCCGGCGTGTCGTGATATTTTTCACAGCTGATTTACGATGGTGCTTAGCGTGCTTGCCCCCCTTTTACAAAAATACGAAAGTCCAATTGTCAGTGTCGAGAGAAAGAGACAGAGCGAGAGAGAGAGAGAGATAGAGAGATAGAGAGAGCCCTGCTGCAGATTCCTTGCGACAAAGTAGGCAAATCGGAGGAGAACTTGTGCAAATTTAAGTCGAAATATTGCGATGCAGAATTTAACGAGGGAGCTAGGCCGAGAGGTTGGATTTTAAGATGTACGAATTTTTTCGCGCACCTGTATATATAGAAGAACCCTTAGAAAATTCTCTTCTGATTGGCGCACGAGTTTAATTATCTCAAATTGATCATGTTAAAAGAAGTAAAAAAAATAAACAAACGTCATAAATATTAGAAAACTATGATTAGGATTAAGTCTATTTGACTATTAGAAATAACAAATTTTGTAATAGTGTACACTATGATGTTTAAGATTAATAACAGCATGTTAAACGACAATTGATTTTTGCTAATTGATAGAAAATCGAAAATAATTAGCCCCTGTAAGACTGCGCTAAATATTACGACACAATATTTCATTTCACTGTCATAAATTAGACATCTCGCCACCTCAATTATTAAGATTTAATTAAAATTCTTCCACAAAGTCCTGACATCGAAAAAAGAAAACAGCAAATTTCAACTCTTCACTCGCGGAACTGAACCTACAGAAGACAGCGTTTCAGGTTGAATGGCTGCCAGTAGCTTGGATTCGCTCTCTGCGCTCCTTAATTATTTCGGTGGCTGCAACTACACAACTGCAACGGAAAAGAGAGACAGAGAGAGGGATAGTGAGAGAGAGAGAGAGAGAGAGAGCGAGAGGAAGTAGTAGAGAAAAAGAAAGTGAAACGGAGCCGACGGAGCTCTGGCAGCGGGTAAGTGCTTAGTCTTCCTCGAGGCGCGCGTGCACACCACTCGTCCTATCTTCCAGTCTGTAGAGACAGCGAGCTATCGCGTTTCCCCTTCATAACACTCACCTCGGGACATTTGTCTTCGTTTCTTGCGGTGCTCCAACCGGATACCGCATATAGTTATGATTTAAAGTTCCTCTCTCTCTCTCTCTCTCTCTCTTGCTCTTTCTCTCACTTTCTATGTCCTTCTCTGGTCGGAGCTTGCACTTGCCTCGCGTCTTCTACACTAAGGTTTGCATTATTACAGCAGGATGCGCATTTTTTTGTTTTTGAGGTTATATATGTGTTACACCTTGCCCCCTCGGGGCGATAAAAAGTTTTGGGTAATTAACGTTAAGAGCACGTGTTCCTACAAGAGTACAGATTAAGCCTTTTTAGGAAGTCTCGCTATCGTCCGGTAAATTCTTTTTAATGCGTTTCCCACCGGCCGCCTTTTATCCATTAGTTTATACGCTTATTAAACATACTTAATCGCTGGAAAAAATCGCAATAAGCATAATGTTAATGTGTTTAGCGTGTTTTGAGCCAATTATACTCTAAATAGTGTAAGAACGTTGTAATTTATTATTATTTTTTATTAGATGTTTTAAACTATCTTGTTGACTAGGATTTGTTGCTAATCAAATTATAAGTAATAATCGAATTAAAAGTTGAGAAACAGTGAAAAATTACATTAAATTTAGTTAAACGCGAGGTTAAACGTATAGTTAATGAATGAAATTCCGATTTAAAAGATTGTACACAATTTTTATGTTTGGTAATGTAGTTAAGTAATAATTGTGCCAACAACAACACACTTCAAATCAGGCAGGGATATGGGAAAATTTATTTTTATCTGATTTTGGATCCATTCCGATCCAATATGTTATTAGAGTTAAATACGTTATTCAAACACTTACGTACTCGACTTTACATAAATAGCTTATTTATTTTTTCACTGATAATTAAACAAATTATTCTTTATTATCACCTTTTGGATTGAAATCAAGTGATTTCCTTTAATTCATCTTATTCCTCGAACTAGGATGCATTTTATTGAATTGCGGATGGTTCAAATAGTTATGCAGAATTAGGACAGTCTAAGAATATGTTTGGCGCAGAGTAAAGTGTTTGACTGACATTAGAGACTGTAATAACGCAGTTCTAAAACCGCTGCTAACTGCCTTAGCAGAATGCTTTCCCAAAGAGAGGTCCTCATTAATCGATTTATATAATCTGATAATGGAAATTCGCATTAAATAAATTAATGCAAAAATTAATTCATGATTTTAAGCTTCAGAATAGCCTTGAAATACATAGTTCGAATAATTCGCGATCTCAAGAAAAATTAGTTGTTACATATATAAATTGGAAAATGTACATATATTTGACATATTTAAAGTAATTAAAAAAGAATTCAATTACATTTTTTTTATATCTACCCTATGCATATAAGCACTAAAATTGTAAGATCTTTTATCACATTTGACTGTATTACTTTCTTAACAGAGTAATCTATTCTGTACTGTAGGAACAACAATCAGCACTCGTAAGAGAATTTCGCAATGTAGAATAATGGTTTTTATCATTTCCTGAAACTGAAAGTATATCAAGGCCCGAATTCTCACAGACTGATGTTCGACTGTAGATTTAAAAATCAAATTGACATTGTGCTCCTACGCAACATGTAATAAAGAAGAATCGAAAATAGTAGTAGAAAACAATAATGATCCTTCTATAAGAAATCAATGGTCTTTTAATTTTTGTCGGTTAAGATTCTGATAAAGCGATTGACAGAAGTGTTTTCTCTTTCTTGCATTTATCTACAACTAAGGTACACAAAAAATGCTTTTGTTTTTATAATACGGTTCATTAATCTGCATAAACCTCACATTAAATATATAATGGGGTTCTTAATAAGTTTAAAGTACCTACTTTATGCATTGAATATCCCTCTGAGTTCAAAAGTATCACGTTGTTTCCTCCCTTTTTATTTGCTTTAATTAAGCGGACGTTCAAGCGCTCCATTACTCGGCTTGAGAATATAAATTTCTCAAACACTCAAAGACACCTCAAGACATCCTAGCCGGCTTTTAAAAATATTTACTCTGCCGACGAAGTGTGTATTTTCTCCCCTCGCGGGGAATAGGAAAGTTAACACTCAATCCCTCAGTCTTCCTTCGTCTTTCTTCACCCTGCTACATTTCAGACTTCCCGGAATATCCTTTGACGAACTTATTAGCATTTCAGATTTTTCGGCTCAAGAAAGTTGAAGTCAAAAGAAAAATGGAGTAAGCGCTGCGGAGGGTAGCAGGCACGAAAAAAAAACAAAAGGTTAATTTGTAGGTTTACAATTACAAATAACGCTTGATTTTAGTTAATGAAAAAATATATATAAACCGTATTTTTCAAATGGAAGGTAGTAAAGGATATCATAAATTATTTTTCGATACAAAAACTCATTTACGCACTCTTTGCAGTGCGTAAAATGCTATTTTACGTACTCGTATAAAAATCATGTTTTTACAATTCAGACACAGAATTTCACACTCTGGTTATCACTGCAATTGCCACTCGGAGCGCAACATTCAACGCACGAGTTGCAAACAATATTTTTTTGAATGTTGCGTAAGATTGTATAACACGCCCTCAAAACGGGCGTTAAATCAAATTGTTTTACGCACAATGCATCAAAAGAGATTGTACGTAACTCGTACGTACGATTTACACACTCGAGCGACCGCGCGGCACTCGTATGCGACTCGTTCGCGGCGATTTGCTACCCGTGTATAAAATTGCATTTTATGCTCTTGTTGCATACTATACTATTTAATTTTACTTTTGAGTACCTTAGACATTAACAACTATCAACTCACTATTAACGTTAAAAACTAGGATTCTTTAGCATTTTTAATATACTCGTAAATTAAAAGCAAACATTTGTATGTATACATTACTTTGAATTCATTTATCAACTGCATCAATTATTAGTAAAGCAAGTATTTACCGCATTATTCTTTGGCCAATATTGTCAGTGGATTAGCTTAAAAATATTTAGAGTACTTTGCAAGTTAAACATACACAAAAATTAATTTTAGTTTTTAGCTGAGCATTTCTTATTTCAATTAATAAAAAAATCATCTAAATTTTGTAAGCATTCGTTAAATCGTATACCTTTTAAATAAATAAATTATGTGAATCATATTGTATGCATAAATTTTGCAATTATCTATACTAACTTATCATTCGACTGCCTGTAAAAAGGTTTTCTGCTAATTTCGTTCATATCAGTAAAAAAACTTTAACGAAAGCACATTATTGAATAAAATATATATGCCGTCTGAGAACAATTTTTAATGGTGAAAATAATACTGAAGATTATTATAAAAAAATATAAAAGGTTTTAAAGAAAAAATTATTTTAATTTTGATCAGTGTATAAGTACGTACTACTGAACACTTTTACTTGTGAACTTGAATGCCACTGTATATATCTATACACGTATATAATTATCAATGAAAAGCATATTTGTTTTAACAGACACTTGAAGCAGTTTACAAGGCTCAAAACAGCCCTATTCTTCTATCCCTGTACCGAAGACTCCACCTCGAGGACATAAATCTAAAGGCATCGGCTAACACCAGCGGAAGAGGCCTATTGACGTAAATTTGCGCAAGTCCTTTTTTCCCTTCGCCTCGCAAACGCCTCAACCACAAGAAGAACCCTATACGAGAGCCCTCTATACACAGCAACGCCACACCGTACACAGCGCGCCGAAGGGTATATCGTTATAGTGTATCGGGCTGCATTCTCAGGCCGTGTAATGAAACATGCCGTGACTGGAAAGTAGTAAACAACCATTAGTATGATAAAGGCAGCTCTAGCCGCCGCTGCCACCAACGCGAGTTGAGTGTGTTCGTGTATGTGTGCGTGTATGTGTGTGTGTGTGTGTGTGTGTGTGTGTGTGTGCACGGGCCGCTCGACTTGAAAAAGGATTTTACGGCGCGTCATTCGATGATTTAAGACGTGCAAGTTGGGGAGGGGGATGAGAGAGAAAAAAGACGAGAAAGAGCTGACGATCCGATACGTGTACACACACATACACGATTGCGGTGGAGGCAGAGACGCGGAGGGAGAGAGACGCCTATACACATAATGCCGCCTAGGCCTTTCTGATTTATCTTGCACGTCGACCCCTCGAATGAGAGAGAGGGAGAGCGCGAGTGTGCAGACCTGCTGCATAGTCAATGTATGACGTCGCGCCACAGCAACAGCAGCAGCAGCAGAGGCGATAAAGAGAATATAGGCGCACACTGTGCGCGGTGAGAGCCAAAGCGCTGGTACAGGACGATTATGTATAGAGGGACGTGCGAGCCTCGCTTTGCTACCCTCGTGCACATGCACTGTCTCTCTTGTCTGTCCCTTTATTTTTTTTTCTCGCAAGTGCGCAAGCCAACGATGCACACAGGTATACAGAATCCGTTGAGGAGGCGCGAGTACTTATTTGCTCTTTCGCACCCGTCGCACATGCATCGATAGCGCCGATGGCAATCGCTGGCTGCGATCGTCTAACTTGGTTTCCACTGACATTTATAGAGCTAGCTTTGTGATGAGACTGATAGAAACTGATGGATGGATTGAGATATTATTTGGGTATTTCCGAATGCATCAAATTTTTGTAACATTCAACAAACAAAAACAGAAATTAAAAGTAAATGTGAGAAATATTGCGGGTGTTTGCTTTTATGTTTTCATTATAGCGGATTTAACGTGTAGTTGGTCGCGTATTTGTTCGTTAGTCAACTTCAACAGTTGCATGTCCTGGATTCCGATGAAACTTTAAAGCGTTATAGGGCTGATACTGTAGTACTTAGTACTATAGTATTAAATACCGTACCCTCAGAACGAGAATATGACAACTATACATTTTTTTAAATTGAATTTTGTACACAATAGCTTCTATGACAATAAACACCCTTTACGTAATATATGCCTTACTTTCACAGTTTTTAACTGATTAAAAATTGAAATTACGTGAAATAAGTATAATAGCGTGTGTTTATACTGAGCATCTGTTGCAGTGTCCATACTGCGCAACAATTACATTGTAACATTTCAGGTTATATCACGTAAAAAACACTTTTACTTATTCATGAAGTAATAAAAATGATGTACTCATTGCTATTTAGACAAAAACTTATATATCGAAACAGAGGTCAGCTTTGGAAATTATCTCTAAAAAATAAGAATAACGACTTATCTATTATTTTGGCTATAAATTTCGGAGAAACGAATTAAAAAAAGTAGCTTTGATTGATTAAATTTAATATAACCTTCACAGGTATGTAATCAAGCATGTAAAGCTACACGGAGAGAAATAAAAGTCAAATCCACTGAAACGCACCTTAATTCTACGCATAACAAAAGTCTATCTTAGTAGTCACGTGGCAAGCTGCAACACCTTATAAAAAAAGTAGCTACTCCATTTTTTCTTAATTTGAAATTCTAGATTTCGAGGTTAAGTATATTTAGCTTCCAGAAAAAAATAGCATCGATTGTAAAAAAAAAGAAGCTACTCATTTTTCTTAAAGGAGTTTCAACATTTTCATTGAGAGGTTATATTGGCATGCCTAAAACAGCCACTCTTTTATTTTATTTTTCTCCGTGTATCTAGCGATAGAAACCCGATACCCATGGATAGCCGAAACATTAATCTGAAACATTCTCTGAAACATTAATGCTGCATTCTCCAGATCAGGTAAAACATGTTCCTCTGCAACTTTTGACATTTAAAATTGAACAAGCAATCGAACTAACTCTGTAAACATTTTTCATTTATTTACCATAGATTTTACTGAAAACGGCCATTCGAAGAAGCTCGTACACCGACCAAGCATCGCGTAATAAGTGAAAAATATTTACAAGTTCACCGAAGCACTTGCTTAATTATCCATACTGGAAGTGTGTGTATACTGGGTAACTATACTCTAAGTAAGTAAGAATTATTGTGTCGCAGATAATATTTAGTTAATAGTTGTAACGTTATTTGTAAAAGTAATAAAAAAGAACAATAACTGCTTGAAATGGCTGACCATATTTGAACAATTCTACTAGAGTCTTATAATACGTACTCATATAATTATATAGGATGCCCTTGGATACGTATTAGCCCCCTATGGAAACGCACGAAATCAATACCATCCTTTAGAGAATGAAGAAACATGAATTTTAAAAAAGATCAACATCCCTAACCCCGGGAAAGCTGAAATATTCAAAGATAAAGTTTTCACCGCTTAACAGCTAAAAAATTTTCGAAACCAAGATAAAATACCACTTTGAACCATTTTTTCTCGCCTTTGAGGGTATTAAATAAAATAACTGTACAAAATTTATCAATCCTGAGTAATTTTGAATGAGCGACGCACCTTTAAAGCGTTTTTATTAATGGTTATTAGTTTTTATGAATCTACCCCTATTGAATTTCGATAAAAAGGGGCGCTTTGCTCCATTTTTTTAGAAAAATGAAAGGCAAATGATAACTTGCTTTTGAGAAATATTATGGAAGTTAATTCTATTGGGCGACGTATCCCTTATGATGGTTTTCTAACCTCATTTTAAAATACTCAATTTCATCCCCAACCAAGTGTCGTCTAAAACTACCACTTTACACCATTCTTTCTGGTCCTTCAGTGTACTAAATGAAAGTTCTTTATAAAAACTATCAATGCTACGTGATTTTGAATGTTAAATTATTTCTGTTGAATTTTTACATTAATCTATTTTCGCCCCTTTTTAGTACCCCGCTCTTTGCCGTACCCAGAACCACGACGAGGACATGGCGGGGTATTGGTTCCTTTTTTTTGCGATACTGTGCATTACTGTCAATGTAAGAATGGCGCACGAACACTTGGCTGTTGCGCATATATCATGTCTGTAGTTTGGTACTCAGTTACGGTCGGCACTTAGACAACTTAAAAATAACAGCACAATTTTTACATCAGTATTTTGAAAATGATTATGAGTTATAGAATCAGAGGAAGACAGCGAAAATTAAAACAATCGGCTAATATGTTAAATTCTTCTTATTTTATATATAAACTAAAAAAAAAAGAAAAAAAAATTAAAAATACGAAAAAATTCGAAACAAAAAAATAATAAATAAAATTAAAAATACGAAAAAAAATTAGAAACAAAAAAATAATAAATAAAATTAAAACTAATATACAAAATACAAAAAAAATGATACCGCGGCTCCGCTACATCCTCGTTGTAATTCCGGGTTCGACAAAGAACAGAGTGTTCATTTTTTGGAAATTTTTTGAAATTTTTGCAATTTTCGTGGCTGAAAACATGCAAAAGAACCTCATTATGTCAAAATTCCATTGGAGTAGTAAACACTACTAAATCCTTAATAAAAATGGGTTAAACGTACGACGCCAATTCAAAAACCCTTCACATTGAAAGATTTTGTCAAGATCTTTTATTTAATACTCTGAAAGGTCCGAAAAAATGGTGCAAAGTGTTAGTTATAGGCTATACTTGGTTGGGGTGAATAAAGTATTTTTAAAAAAGGTTAAAAAATCATCTTAAGGGGTGCGTTGCTCAATAGGAGCAACTTCCATAATATTGCTCATAAAGCAAGCTTTCATTTAACTTTTTTTCTCTAAAAAAATGGTGCAAAACACCCCATTTTATCGAAATTCAATAGGGACAGTTTAATAAAAACTAATTAACCCTTAATAAAATCGCTTTAAGTGTGCTCGCCTATTGTCAATCACTCACGATTGATGGATGTTGTAAAGATCTTTCATTTAAAGTAGTTCTTTAATGAGAATCGACATAAAATCAAAAATATGTAGAATAATTTGTTTACGTGTTACAATATTAGAAACGTTATAATATGAAAGAAGGGTACTTAAAGTAACAAAAGAAAATTTTTGTACGAAAATTTCGATATTGTAAAATTAGATATTGCATAAATTAGAGAATGATTTGACAGATGACCCGAATCTGTTTTATTATTTATCCGATTTAATTTGGTAGGTCCCATTTTGTTCCTTGAAAGATTTCAGGGGACTTGCCCATATAAAAAGTAAAACACATCGAATAACCTGCAAAGATAAAGTCTATTGTTTATAAGTCGATACACATATTTTTGTAAGTTCGTGCGTGTACAAGTATAAACAATTGGCTGTAACGTTGCGGGTTAATCGATGTTTTTGAATTTTTATATGGGCAAATCCCCCTGAAATCTTTCAAAGAACAAAATGGGACCTACCAAATTAAAATCGGATGAAAGATAAAAATTATTCGGATCATTTTTCAAAAAATTTTCTAATTTACGCGATATCTAATGTTACAATATCGAAATTTTCATACAAAATTTTTTTTGTCTCTAATGTACCCTTCTCTCATATTATAACGTTCCTGATATTGTAACATGTAAACAAATTATTGTATACATTTTTGTTTTTTAAGTAAATTCACATGAAAGAACTACCTTATTACTCTGAACGGCGAGATCTAATGGTGCAAAGTGGTATCTTATCTTGGTTTTTTAAATTCTTCAGCTGTTAAGGGATGAAAACTTTATCGTTGGATATCTCAGCTTCACCGGGGCTAGGGATGCTGATTTTTATTTTAATTCATGTTTTTTATACTCTAAACAATGGTACAGGTTTAGTGCCTTCCCCATAGGGGGCAAATTTTACGTATCCATGGACATCTTCATCATTATCATTATTATTCATTCTCTGAAACATTAATGCTGCATTTCCCGGATCAGATAATCCATGTTCCTCCTCAACTTTTAGTATTCAAAACTGAACAAGCAGACGAACAAACTTAGTAATCATTTTGGTAAACTGAAAAGGGCTATTCAACGAAGTCCGTGTACGGTCCAAAACATTGTGCTATAAGTGAAAAATACTTACCACTGGCTTGATTAAAATCCATTTAACCAATAAACTAAAAATGAAATTTTTCATATTTTAATCATTCTCTTTCAACAAAATGAAATTAGGAATAATTAACTTTTCAAGATCGAATAACTCCTCGTAAGATCCAATATCTTTAATGAAACACGCGCCCGGCGGTCACGTGCGAGCAAGATTTGCATAAGCTCATTCTATTCTCCGAGTCCTCCGCGCATCCCGAAGCTCCAGCGACGCCAAGATATTTTCCTATACTTTAGCCCCGCCGCGTATATATATATATATAACGTGTACCGCGGACGGGCCGGGCCGAGCCGGGCCGCGGCGGTGCACCTTGTGTACGTAAATTTTTCACTCGTGCATCTCCCATGCAAAGCATATATATATATATATATATATATATATATATATATATATATATATATATATATATATATATATATACTACACGGACCTGACGGCATAGCCGTGGTCCGAAACCAGGCTCAAAGGCCGTCTCTGCGTCAGCCACTCTCTCTCTTTCTCTCTCTCTCTCTCTCTCTCTCTCTCTCTCTTCTCTCTCCGCTCTGTCCATGTACCTCAGCCGCGGCTCTTGTGTCTCTTGAAAAGGCCGGTTGCTGCGGCGCACGTGGCCAGGCTCAGTCTCTTGCTCGCGGCTACTTAATGCGGTGCTAAATTTTTGATAAAGCGCCGCCTCGGATACACAGTAGGCCGAACACACACACACACATATACACATACACATACACACACAAACACACATACAGACAGACACACACGCACACATATACACACATGCACATACATACATATACTCATCATGCATACACACATATATATATATATATATATATATATATATATATATATATAAGATCCAATCACACACATATGCACACACGTACACGTGGCAAAGAGAACCAAAAGACCGAGAGGTAGGAAGTGGAGGAGGAAAAGAGGAAAAAAATAGGGAGGAAATGCAGGTGAGAGGGTATACAGGCGGGGGGAGGGGGGCAAAGTTGCGACGCCATTAAGATAATCTCGGCGACGTTTCGCGCGCAGCGCAGCGACTTATGTCTCGGGCCCACGCGCGGCGTGTAATTATAGATAAAGCTCTGAATAAAATTCCGAGAAATACGCGAGTGGGGGGAGAGGGGAGGGGGCGACAGGGAGGAAGAGAGAGAGAGAGAAAGGGTTATTCGTGTCCGGTGCGCGCCGCTTTTTCCGTCGCGCTCCAGCGTATAACACGTGTAGTAGCAGAACGGCTCGCCGCTATAGGATGATAAGAATCTCCAGCGGAACGGAGCGCGAACGCGAAGTATGAGGTAATCCGATATCGCGGCGCTGCGCCGGTGGAACAGAGGAGAGGGGGCGGGGGGAAGGAGAGAAACGTCCGTTTGATGTCGTGCCGCGCGTCGGGAAGTTTGAGGCTTAATCGTCGTGAAATTGGCGGGGATGAATCGGGAGAATGCGTGTTTCACTTTGTCAAATTCTGCCTGTAATTATCTAATGTTATGAGGAAGAGAAAGCTGTGCTTTAATCTAATTAAGACCAGTTAAGAAGTTTACTTTTATATTCCTGTAATTGATTTAAATTAATTAATGAAGGTACTTACATAAAGTAATGAATATTTTAGTCCTTTATTTTATTAAATTAAAAATAATTTCGTTATTTAATTAGTCTACATTTCCATCGATATTGTATATTAATATATTATTTTTTAGAGAAATATAACGTTATAAAAATAAATATGATGCTACTTAAGTGATTAAATAAGCTTTAACTTCGAGTCAACGCAATCCGGGCTATTCCAATCCAAAAATTTTACCGTACACCAATTCTAGCATTAAACGTACCCGATCTTACTTACGTACTTTAGACTGACTAGGAATGATCTGCCATTTTGAATTATATAATTTAGATTTCACTTTCGTAATTAGCGACCCCCAAAACATTTGTATATTAATTTTCATTGCAACTGAAACATAAGTATTTGCTTTATCAACGTTTTTTGTTGTGGTTGATTTGTACGCGAGATCCAATTATTATATATCGGACACAATATTAAAGAAACTATTACTGTTAAACTTACAACTTATATTTCATTAAAAAGTTTCTTTGCACTCGTATACTCTCTTTGGAACTGAAGACCAATTTAAAGTAAAATAATTTTAGATCTTTATTCTTTGACTTATTAGTAAACTGAAAACAGAGTCAGTATCAGCCTCAGCCTTTACAGTTTCTTAGTCTTTCTGCATTAAATCCACGGCAGACTGTAAATGGCAACAAAACAAAAGCAAAACTAAAACCCTAACTCAAAACATCTTGTGATTAACGCCAAAGCCGCGGAAGCCTGATGAATATAAATACAAAATTACAGACTTCTACTTATTTCCGTGTAAGTGAAATGCAACTTTGGAGAAGCCAACTTTAGAGTTTGAAACATACCTTTTCACAGATATTAAATCCTAAGGATTCAAACTCTTCTTTGGCTGTATATGTCATATACTCTTATAAGATTTTGTAAGATAAATTTTGCATTTTTATTCTCCTTTTCATACTCTATAATTAATTATATACCAACGATTTCATAATCAATTCACGATTTGCATTTATAATTGTTCTTATTTATTTTATTTTATTTTGTTTATTATATATGGGTGGTTTTTAAATATGGTGCGTATATTAAGTTAATTATGAACTATCGAAAAGTTAAATGCAAGCATCATAATATCTTCCAGTATCAAAAAACAACACTATTTCAATAATAGTTCTGCATAAAAACTATTATGTTTAAGATTTCTCAAAAAATACTTTCGAAACGTTGGTTTTAGTTAACACACACGCACCTAATTTCCATAAAGCCGCATCTTTCCATTAATCCTTTCATTAACTAATACTCTTATCTATCCACCCAAATACCCATATCCACCTTCAAACCAATCCAACCTTCTATACACGTTTTTACGAACAGAAGTAGACTTTATTTTTGAAAATGAGCAACAAAGAATTAAATAAATTTAATTATAATATAATGGAATAATTTAGCGTCTAAGTGTTCAAAATTGAAGCTAAAGTAATAAGAAAGTTCCAGAACCGATCTTCAGCGCGCGAAAGGAATAAAGATGCTTGTCTGTAGTTGATTTCTACGAAGAGTTTTTATAAAACAACTGGGGGTTGGCATTGGCGCACGGCAATAAGTCGATCAGTATGAATTCGAATCTCGTAGAGTACACATCGTTTGTACTGATTTATTAGTAGCATCACATTTAATTTATATCAAGAATTTGTGACACGAATACAGCGGTATAAGTTAACTAATAAAAGAAATCTTAAAAATAATAGACAGTGTTTGAATGTCTTTTCTCTTCTCGTAATTTTGTTTTTATCGAAAATACACGTATCCAGTTACCCTCATGTAGTTATTCACAAATATCCATTCTCTCATACACTTACTCATATACCCTATCAAACTCATTCATCAACTTTCACTCATGAACCCACTCACACACCCATTCGCCTACTCACTCACCTATCCATCCTCCCACACACTCATCTACTCACTCATATATACATCCACCCACTTATACACTTACCCTTCTACCTACGCACATTACGTGAGTCGGTTGGAAAATTCTGCATTTTGAGTCGTACATCACACTAAAGAGGGTAGAAATGGCTATTTATCACCACTTTCATCAGGCATACTTAAAGTACGTAGTTTTCCAGCCAGTTTACAGGCATAAAAAAGGGTCCATTACATTCGTGTCTTGAAAAAAATTTCATGATTAGTTTCCAAAATATAACCCATATAAAAATAAATATTATTTGCGTATAATACTACAGATGATCCGACATAAATGGGCGGAGTCACCGTAAATTAAATTTAAATTTTCTACTAGCTCTATACTGGTTAAGTCTGAAATATGAAGTATAAATGAAAAATGTAAGTGTAATCTAAAATGATTAATTTTTGTTTTTTATACGTGAAAGACATCGAATTTCATCGCGATAGGCAATAATGTATAGGCTGGTCTGTTTGCGTGCGTATGACTGTGTATTTTTGTATGCCTGATTATTTTTGTGTATATATATATATATGTATGGGAATGTACATGTGTGTTTGGGTGTGTGTATCTGTATGTTAGAATGTGTATGTTTATGTGTGTGTGAGCGGGTGTGTATATTTGTGTGTAAGTGTGTTTGTGTAGGTTTGCGTGTGCAAGTAAATGTATCTGGGTGTGTACGTAATGGTATTTATGTAAGTGTACGTTTGTCGAGTGTGGCCACTCAACATTTTTTAATTTGATTTTTGTAGACAATACAGCTAATACAATATAATAATAAAAGTGCATCTAATAACAGAAAATTTTTTTTTTAAAAATTGAAATACTATAATATAACAAAAGAATTCATGTCTGTGCGATATATATGTTTATGTATATGTGTGAGACGTAAGCTTATTTGCATGTGTGAATGCGTGTATGTGAGAAAGTGTAAGTTTGTGTGTGAGTGTACATTTCTGCATGTGTGTAAACATATATCTAAAGTATTTTGAGATCGATTTTATACAAAAATTGTTACAAGTCGGCTATAGTTTCACAATTACCATAAAATGGCTATATATTTGTCTCGAAGTTGGAAATGAGAGATATACAACCTGAAGTACGTCGTAGTATTGCTTGAATATTGATACGAAATTTCATTAAGATCTATCGAACGGTTACGGAGGAGTATGGTTACAAAAAATGTTTGAAGTATGGACAGATGGCTTAATTGCTAAAAATCCGCTGTGCTCTAAAAGTTGCCATTAAATGGCTATATATTTGTCTGAAAGCTTCAAATAAGTGATTTGCAATCTGAAGTGTCACTTGAATATGCATACAAAATTTCAGATTCATTGAACAGTTTTGGAGAACTTGCTCACAAAGAGTATACAAAGTGGCAAATAGTACGCTTCGCCAGATTCCAAGAATCGGACTCCGCCCAATAACAACATAACATAATGGTAGGTAATCCAAAAATTCTTGTGCTAAAAAATAGTTAATTTTATGTTGTCAAAAACATTGACTAATCACGCGACAGACATAACATTTTCTGATATATAAATAAAAATTTGAAATGAAATTAGTCAACAATATTTATTTTAGTAATAATGTTCTTCGTGTTAAATCAAATATCTCTGACTTACAATTTAACCGACATATCGCTAAAATCATTATAGAAACATGTTTAGAGATATTAGTAATCAAAATACACTATTTTTAGAGAATGTTTGTATGGATGTGTATGTCATGTGTGTGTGTGTGTGCGAGTGTGGTGTGTGTGTTTATGTGTGTGTATGGATATGAATCAGCATTACTCTGAATATACACGGTTAAAATTATATAATTTTTTTCAAGGAAGGGGGCTCACAATATTTTTTTTTGTTTTTCGATGCATTATTGTTCTTTTAGCATTCGATTTTTTACTTGTTTCGGATTTTTGGTACCTTAAAATATTATCATCGATTCAGTGATAATGCATTTGAAAGAGGATAAAATTACCTATCTTGTCCGATCTGAAATTTTGAATAAGCTACTTCTTTTGTTTTGTTATACACGAACTCGTCATTTTTTTCAGACGGTGATATCTGGGAAATATAAGATGGAAAATTTTTGTAAAAAATTGAGATGATTAAGAATATAAAGAAAATTTAGTTAGTAAAAAAATATTTTTTTGTCCTACGATAACTAGAGTAAATCGGCAAACTTTTCAAAAAGATAGCTTTTTACTATCTAGGATGAGTTATTTGCCCAGATCATAACAACCATCATATTCCAAGATATTTGAGGTTATGTATTTTCTGAATTTCTTTTTGGCTCGCTTACATCTAGAGAATAGCACGATCATTTTTACCAAACAGGGCTAATTTTTATCGTTTTTTAATGATGATTCTTCTGTAACGATTGTTCTATAACGACTTTCCTATATTACGATTTTCTGAAATCGATCAGGTAACAATTTCTGTATGTTAGAAATAAAATGTCTCGTTCTACATTTTCCATAATAATAGTGATAATAACCAACGTTTAAATTCAATTACATTTGCATAAAAACACTTGTGCATACGAAAAATAAAAAAAAAAATTTCTCAAAATTCTCAACGCACCAGTCAATTCTCACCGCACCGTAAAATCAGCGTTTCTCGGTAGACAACAACAAGATAAAAAGAACCCAACACAAACCCACTCCGAGCTCTCCCCAAAAAGAGCCGTCCTACCCGCGCGTACACAATACCCCTGCAAAACTCGCGCATACCTATATCGATGCTCCACAAACCTCCCTCTCTCTCTACCACCTCGCCTTTCGGCAACATTCAAATTTGACTTTTCGCCTCTCGCGCTGCTTTCTATACTCCCGCGACAGAGCCACACACACACAGAGACACACACGCAGTTGCGGCGCGTCGCGGCAAGGCTCAGTGGCGCCGGGGGGCGGTCGACCCGGGAAGCGCGCGCGCGGGCTCCTCTCCGGGGCGGCTCGGGCCGCCAGCCGTCAGTCGCGAGGGAAGCCCGCGCCGCGCGCCACATCGCCGCACCGTGCCGCACCGAGGCTCCTCTCACACAACGGACTCGCGATCTCTCGCGCGCGCGCGCACCAGCAGTTGCGCACGCACACGGGACACACGCCGTGCGCACAATTCGGATCTCTCTCGCTCGCTCCGCTCGGCGCCCGAGGTGTGTATACTGGCCTGCCGCTGTGTACCCTGCGCTCCTGCGGGCCCCGCGAGCGTGTCGCGCAATTTTCGCGGGTGCACGATGTGTGGATAGTACCCACGACTCGAGATTACAGAAGGAGAGAGAGAGAGAGGTGTAGGGTCAGTTATATTGCCAGTTCACGTGCTTGTTCTCCGGTGTGTACACAGCTCGAAGATTGTGGTAATTGCAGTTTTTTGTCCGTTCTTGGATTCGGATTTGGGGTGTTTTGCTTTTCATTTCTCGAGCTGGATATTGCGCGGAGGTTTAACAGTGATCACAGTGACGAAATGCGCGTTTTGAAAGTTTTCGTTGGCGTTTTGAATGGTTCTTGATTTTAGTTGATTTTCAGCGATAGTGGTGGTACCAGTGAAAGATTTTCTTTGCTTTCGTCTAAATCCTATTTTATTTGTTCTTTTTCTTTGTTCCAACATTTTGTTTGTATTTTCTTTCTTCATAAAAAATGGTGGTAACAGTGAATCATGTATTGATATTGTCATGCGGCAACGTTTAACATGGCTGCAACGGTATGTAAGTGTGGGTTCGATAGTAGATCTTGTAGAAACGTGTCTTTCCAGATGAGTGACATCTAATGTTGTTGTGCCAAAAGAAACACAACGGAAATTATGGTATAAATGTTGACAGGGTGTTAAAGAAGGCTTTAAATACGGGCATTTGTCCACACGAAAGTGCAGTGGATGCTTTCACGTTTAAGAGCAGGTTTTGGGTTTACCCTCAGCTCATTAAATTTACAATAAAACGTTACTTAGAAAATGATGTGTAAATAAATTAGCTCCACAAAGATTGTCAGTAAAAATTAGAAAACTCTTTAAATACTATAAGATTAAAGTTTTGATTTATGTATCTAGATGCATTCTAGAAGGTAGAACTCATAAGGAGAGTAAACGTCCATTGAATCACGGATACAGCTTAAACTGTGGAGAATCATTTTTCGAAAAACTGAAGAACCCGCGTTACACATTCTGCCGAAATAAGACCAAGACAAATCAAAATTTAAATTGTTGTAAAACCAAGCAAGTAACATACATTTTTGATAATATAATTTTATTTTACTTTAACTTCAACATATTATTATAGATTCTCAACCTAATTGAAGCAATTCTCGAAATGTATAAAAGGTTTCCATTTTAATACGAGCTACTTTGTATACTTAAATCAAATTGAACAAATTTTGAGTTGACATAGTCTTGTTCTGGAGATGCGTTATACAGA
The DNA here is from genome assembly GCA_949152435.1 of Gastracanthus pulcherrimus. Classification (NCBI taxonomy): domain Eukaryota; kingdom Metazoa; phylum Arthropoda; class Insecta; order Hymenoptera; family Pteromalidae; genus Gastracanthus; species Gastracanthus pulcherrimus. The sequence continues at coordinate 170,223,492 of OX424575.1, read as the reverse complement.
TTAATTAAAAATTGGAAACTAAATTATGTTATTGATCGTATTATTTTATTATTTATATTTAACACGAGGTATTAATAGAAACGACACGAGATAACCCCTGATCTTTCAAGCAGATAATATGCTATTTTAAATGAAACTATAGTGCATACAACATATTTTAGACACTTCACTTATAAACGCTGTAAAAAACTTTATCACCACATTATTGGCACATAATCTCTTATGATGCTGTACATGCCATAGATATAACGATTACAACATCCCTAAAAAAATTATACTCCTATTGATAAAAAATATAGTTAGATGAGACATATATAAATTTATTTTTACCAATTTCAAATAATAATAATATTAATTAGGTATTACGCAATAATAAGTGCATATATATATATATATATATATATATATATATATATATATATATATATATATATATATATATATGTGTGTGTGTGTGTGCGTGTATAAATTTCGTGTTCGCAAAAGACAGATGTGGGTTTAACATGAGATTTTGTAGAAACTGACTGTTCCGGAAATATGACTTTCGAAACTTATTGTTCACGTGAAAGGAGGAATGCTGAAACACATGAAAGCAAAGTCGGCAGATTGTCGGGCAAAACTTTGAGCATAGTTCTGGTCCATGCAACATACTCCTAACTATTATGATTGTTACACGATAGATTATTTAGAGATCTTAAGACATTTAAATTTGCACTGTTTCAAGGCAACTATATTTGTTTTGAAAACAGTGCAGCATGTCCTTAATAAAAGTATACGTTGAATATAAAAAGAAATCAGTTTAGTATAGTAGTTCTGGTAATGAATATGTTACAAAAAAGGAACTATTTAATAGGTAGAAAAATGTTCTGAATAGAATAGTAAAATACGTATTATAGGAAGAGAATAGACCTTTAACGCATTACCACCGTATGCGTCCTAGAGAATGCACAATTTTTTATTCTTTTTGATGTTTTATAACATTTTTAGGTGCGCCTTGGTGGGCGACAAGACAGGAAGTGAAATGAAAAATTCGAAAAAAATTGTATGTTTACGGCGTTATATGTAACGCTATGAACATATCAAAAAACAATTGAAGACTCGAGTCACTCGCCACCACCATTGCGCCTTTCGCTGTGTTTGTACGCTAACCTTTGAAGCTGGCTTCTGGCTTCATAATATGCTGCGTCGTGAGCAGTGTTGCGTGCGTGTGTTCGGTCCGCATCTTGTATAGTTATGTAGTAACAATTTTATTTAAAAATCAAAGACGTAGTATGGTTTTTATACGTTTAGACTTATGTGAATTGTGTCTGCTCCGCTATTTGGAACACCGTGAAACATGGACCAATCACTCAGGACATGACACAGGACACGACGCAGCACATTACATAGCCAAACTCGAAGGTGCTTCAAAGTGACGATGAAAATGATAAAAAATCGTGAAACTTTTTACTACATGTCTTTCATATTTATAGTTCTATGCTCTCTAAATTTGAAGTAGTGAAAACTCACTATTTTGTAGTGATAAGTATACCGATACCCTGATGACGGTATACTTATAACTACAAAATAGTGATTTTTCACTATTTCAAATATAGAGAGTGAACATTTTGAGACCTGCTGGATGTCCGTTGAGTGAAATAATTTACATTATCCATAACATACCTAATGGAAACTTTAAATGCGTTTTTCTTGAAATTTTCTCAAAAAGTTCCTTGCGCAACCCATATCCATTGATATTTTTGAAATTTCCAGGAAATATAATTAAGTATTATGAAAAAAGATAATACTTTGTTTTGCGGTGTTCTAATGTTAAATATTGTATTCGCCAATTGTTAGTGTTAAAACACGTAGTTTATTTTATATATTTTTAAAGTTCAAAAAAAGATTTATTTACTCTACGTTTATTTTCGACATATTCGCAAAGCCAATCAAAATGACATAACTGTATGCTTATATAAAGCATGCTATATAGTGTATATTAAAAAAGAATTACATAATTTAAAGTTTATTTTGGATTTACTTTCTTCCTTACTATGTTTTACAAACAAAGTTGTATTTCTGTATAAATACCTAAATCATGAAAAATTTGGTTGATAAAATGAGTTTATCATTTTTGCCAGTTAAGAAAGCAATTTAATGCTCGTTCGAATTTTCATTACATCTAACCTTCTAAATATTCATATATTACAACAATAATAAAAAATGTTATAAAGCATCTTACATGTGTACATAAGTACACACACTTACTTTTAGAATTTTACAAGAATTTTTCTAAATCTGTAATACAATTGCTGAATGTTAAGAAGACTTTCATTTGGGAGCATTGCATCTTTTTTTTAAAGATTTCTACGTGATAAACTCGAAATTCAGAGAACTAAATATATGGATGTGATCAAAGTGGACAATTTATGAATATAAATTATTTTTAGTCACATACAACTAGAGAAAACTTAAAAAATTTAAATAAAATTTGTTACAAAAGTCCTCTGGTTAAGGGCGCAAATACATTTCTAAATAATTTTGTTCAATTTTTTGAGCGTCTTATCGTTAACGCGTTAATAATAATCATAAAAACGTATTATTCACATCAAGTTAATCATAAATAATAATAAAGTTTTTAAAACAAAATATACTAATTTAAAAGAATTAACCGGTTTTGTTAAATTATTGAAATTAATGATATACATTATCCAATTAGCGATAAGTACAAACTTTTTGAATATTAAAGCTACATTCAATTATACCTTGATTTAACGCTTGCAATATCACATATATTAAACCAATATAATATTAATTAAATAATCCATATAATATAAAATTGATTAATCTTATTTATAAATTTTTTAAAATAATTTTCAATGTTTTATCAATATTTACTTATTATCTACTAGAAATGAAACGATTAAAGTAACTTTTAAAAATGTAAAATTGATACTAAGCTCAGCATAAGCAAGTTTAATATAAACTAGGGGGGCCTCGCCCCCTGCTCGTTTCGCTCGTCTACCCCTAGATATATATCCTATAACATTTAATAAATACTTTACTATAGAAATTACAAATTAACTACATGTTTAAATCACATTTTTGTTGAACTAAAAATGTTTTTATGATTGTTTAAAGTAAATATCCGGAGGGCACAGAAGTACCGATAAGCTCAGAAATAGGTATACATATTATTAAAATAACGTTAAAATTTAATTCTAAAAAGATGGTTTACATAACTAGAACATACACATGATGTACATAATTGGCATATATACCGAATCTTCAATTAGGACATATTTGAATTGTCCATAATTAGGATATTTACATGGTGTGCGTAATTGAGGCAGATGCAGATTGTTCAAATAGGATATATAACGAATGTTTGCAATTAAGATATAAACAATATGTTCAGAATTAGGACATATATAGAGTGTCTGTAATTAGACGTTCTGAGGGGGGAGGCTATAATGCGGGGGGGGGGGGGGGTACCCTAATCCTCAATTGAGGGGAGCTACGATTAGGGGGGTTTAAATTGAGGGGGACTACAACGATGGGGGATACAGTGAAGGGGGGCTAAATTGAGGGGAGTGCTAATTTTCTGAAACGGCGGCGGTGGCGGCAACGGAACTGCTTTAATAATATAGAGAGATTATACATTAAAATTAAACTTTATAACACTACACACATATATATATATATATATATATATATATATATATATATATATATATATATATATATATATATATATATATATATATATATAATTCTATAGAAACCCTGGATGAATTTAGGTTTAGCTGAGTGAATGTAGCCCTAGAAAGTATAAAACTTTTTATTTACTTAACTTTTTATAAAATAATATAAAAAATAAAAATTATAAATATACAAATTATTTTCATTACTTGTTTCAAATACGATTTATCGTTACAGACAAATACATAAATCAATTACAGTGAACAGAATAAGTATCACGCAACTAAAGTGCACATTGTAAATTGCAATTTTATCTTGTCAATTGTATTATTGAATAAAAGCGAAGTAACAAGCTAACTGAACAAGTATGCTTCCCAATTTAATTTGCATATCGATATTGAAGATCAAATAGAAATTTCTGCTCTTAATTTGATTATATCTTATTTTTTATTGATTAGTGTAAAATTCAAGCTATAATTATTATACTCCCTTGGTTCTCAAAGATGCAATAATTTCCTTTCTGTCACACTTGCACGAATCCGCGTTTTTTCATGCCCATATAGCAGAACTGAATTAGCCGTTTTCCGACCGGTGGGTGAAGAAAAAAGCCTAAACACTCTAGTAGGCTGATTTTTTAGTCTAACACCGTGTCGAAGAACGGCCAAATTTAGTTCCGCTGCATAGGTATAAAAAACACGTTATCAATACATGTTTGACAAAAAACTGTGCGCACCATGGAGGAGAAGTATTCTTTTTTCGCCCTTGTGTGTTTGCAATACTCCTCGTTAGCTCGTAATACGCACTCGCCTTCGACTGGTGCTTGCTCGCCTTCGACTCGTATTGTAAACCCTGCACGATATACTATTAAATTACTTTAGCAAAATAATTTAGCAAAGAAACTCTTTATATATAAAACATTTCTAAATATCATCACAACTAAAAATTCTATAAAATAACATACGTTTTTAAAACAATACATGAGGCTCAAATTTCATAAGTAAGATAATTTAAGGTTGTATCGTTAACTACCTCTTCATCTTTTTCTCATGTGCAATCGTGGCGAATTTTAATCCGAAAAATATGAGCTTCGAAAATCAAAAATCGAAGTTCAATAATACGTGAGTTCCAATATTATTGCTAAAACCTTCTAAGCTCAAATCATTAAAAGACTGTGTTCTAAAACAAAGAATGTAATATCGAATGAACGATGTCATATCAACGGGATAATCCCAGTGTTCGATTGAACCGTTTAACGAGTTCCACGTCTATCACTCAAAGCCATACGAGAAAAAGGACTGCGAAATTGATTCTTCCCCCCGGAAGCTCCCAGGCAATACCAGTCGCAACTCGAAACAACTCACTCGGGTCGCGCGCGCGCGCGAGGCTCCGCACCCCGACGACTCCGAAAAACGAACAGTCACTTCACAAATAAAGAGAGAGTGAGAGAGAGAGACATAGACATATAGAAAACGCTAGAAAAGCAGCGCGGCACGCGCGCACTTATCATTCCCGGAATTCGTGCGCTTATCTGCGGCCGGCTGGGCCGATAAGCTTCGGATTCCGTTGGAATTTCTCGGAAATTCCGTGACTGCGCGATGAAAATCCACCCCGCGCGCGACGCATGCATTTCGCATTAAGACGCCTGGCGCGCGCTGATTGCGACGCGACGTCTTGGAGGGGGGCTCGGTTCTTTCTTTCTTCGCTTTTTTCTACGGAGACGCGGGCAGCGAGGAAACGCTGAGCGAGCGATATGTCTGGGAAATTTTTCGAACGAGTTTTTTCTTCTTTTGCTTTGGATTCCGAAGTTGCATTCGATCCCGGAGACTTGATTGATTCCGGCTGTTTGCTACGGTAGCTTGGCTCGGAAGCTTTTATGCGGGCAGTTACGTGTAGTTTTTTACAACCCTGGCTTTACGATTTGGGTAGAAAACTTCGGAAATGTTATCATTGATTTTATTAGGCATCGAATGTTAGTTTATATTTTGACTAATTAGAAAATTGAAGTTTAGGCGCACGACATGCAGCGATCTGTAAAAGATAGGGCACAATAGTTTACTTTTAGTATTTTTGAGGAAAATAATCATACGAACTGTAGATGAGAGTCAGGTTTCACGAACTATTCTTAGTTTTGAGAATGTTGAACGTTATCTGGAGTAATAATTTTCTATTTATGGCATATAACGTACGTTGAGATTATAAGTCTAGATGTATTAAATTATGTTTTCCAATTGCATAAAAAAAATTAATTACAATTAATCTGTGCTTACAAAATAAAGTCTCTGATAATTGATATCTAACATTTAATTCAAAATTGGCAACCCCTAAGAGAATTAATTTTCCGAAATTCAACCATTAATAAATTTAAAAAAAGATAAAATGAACGTGTATATTATGATTTTATTTAGATTCTAAGATTTTTCTTTTATATACAAATATTGCGGACGAAGCTACGACAGGAATATATGTATATTATATACATATATATATATATATATATATATATATATATATATATATATATATATATATATATATATATATATATATATATATATATATATATATATATATAGGGCTTAATAGAGAAATTCTATAAGTTAAAATTATATTCATAGCTAGTTAGCCGTCGCTTATTCTAATGTTTTTATTAAATGTGTTTAACTATAAGCCGAAAGAGTTTTTGAATTTTCAGTAACACTTATGCTTATAATGTTTAATAGAATAATTTGTCTTAGTAATTCAATTGACAAAACCATAATTTTTCGAAGTATTATTTTTAAATATAACGTCATATAACCAATGTAAAATAGCGGGTGTAGTATTTAAAAGTATAAAATCTTTACTACCTACTTTACAACAAATTAAATACGTTAAACAAAAATCTATGTACACAAGAAAATATATAATATCAGACTCGTACTTTTGTAAATGTATACAGAATATCTTTTAATATTGACTTATTGGTCTTACAAGTTCAGATTGTAAATTAAATTTTAGTACTTAGTTCTTGCGAATGTGTTTACGTATAAGTGAGCCAAATTAGATTGCTTCCAGAAAATCCCACTTTTTTAAACTTTAATTAAATTTTCATTAAATTTGATATAAAGTGCCGCTTTGAAATTAAATCTGTAAATGAAATAGCTTCACAAGATTTGCCAATGAAAATTCGTTAACTGCTTAAATAATGTGTAACATAAAAGTCTAAATATTTATAGATAGCAGAGTTAGCAAAGGTAGAACTTAGAAGGAGAGGACAATTCTCCGAATCACAGATTTGGTTAAAACTCTAGGAAATAATTCTTTCGAAACGAAAATGAAATCTGTTTTGAAATTCAAACAATTGGCCCTGGTAATCGCTACATAACCTGAAATTTTTACTTGTAGTCGCATTTATACAATTTATAGTCTGAAGTATCTTAAGCATGATATATCTTTGCATAAGCTTAATTGTGTAGATTAATTGAAGATTACAGACTACATTATAAATTCAAAATTAAATTTCCATACCCGAATCCATTATTCATCGCCTTGATAAAATTGCTGTCAATTAGTGATATAATTTATTAACGGTTTCAGCGTACTCTGCAAAACTATCAATATATTTTTAATTAGTTTTGCACGTCTAAAATAAGTAGTACTTAATCTTGGTTTTTCCAATACTTGATTGACGGATGATTTAAAGAAAATGTTACAATTTAAAACCATTCAGACACTAATCCAATTATTGAAGAAACATATAGGTAAAGTTCCTATGTGAATTTTATATATTGTAATTTTGAGTTAGAAAACATATTACATTCAATAATTTGTAGGGCAAATTCTATTATTGAATATTATTATAATGGCCCATTATTGTAGTGTTGTAAAATACTACAATAACGCGCCATTAAAAAATATTCAATACAAGAGTTTGTCTGACAGATTTCGGAAGTCGTCCTGCATTACCCCTAGTGGTTCCGCATTAGCCCGGTTTACTGTATAAATATTACTGTGCGATTTTCTCACAAAAATAAAGAAAGTAATATGTTTAAATACAAAAATTGAATTATTTATAATTAAATCTCTTTCTGTCAATAAAAGCATGTTAGTAGTTTGCTATCTAAATTACATGAATATGTTAACCTAAAAATGGCGTTAAAAGGTTACAGTAATTGGTATACTGCCTCCGTTTTTGCTTTGATTGAATAATAATATTATATCGATGAACTTTTTATAATTACAACTATGTGAAGTTATAGAAATTTTGAAGTTTTCAATTTGAAGATAGACTGATTTCCGCTAATTTTGATCTGTTATAAAATACATAATTTTAATCTATTAATCTGATTGTCTCTTAAAAACTGATACAGAAAAAATATTTGTCTGCAGTAGTATTGATCAGAAGTATTTGATATACTGTTACGTTGAATTCCGGAGTGCACGAATCTTATATACACGAATGAAACACTGTACACTTTAGCATAATTAAAAGTCTTAGAACATTCTTTATAGATTTTGAAATAGACCAATTAAATGAGAAGAAACCGCAATAGTGGTACTTGTACCACACTATAAAAGATAAAGTCTGAAATCTTGTTGCTTCAAAGCTTTAATTAAATACAAGCATCAAAATTCATTGACCATGACATGTTCGTCTACATGCGTGAACGCTTTATTCGGTTTCTCGATTTTTCATCACAGTACATTTTTGTCTTCATACGCATGGTGTTATTTTTTATCTAAATTAAAAACTCAGCCGTTAACCAAGCATCTATAATACGTTACTCCATCAAAACTAATAATTTTGCTCGCTCACACCTCATTTATATTTAAGCCCACAACTGATATATTCATCCTCATTTGGCCTACGTGTCAAAGAACATACAAATCAATTTTTGCAAATGTATTCACTAGTGCTTTCCACAATTGCGACTCGAGCGAGCGGGCGTGCGTACAAGAGCCAATAGGCTTGCGTGTAAAACATACGTGCGCACGAGCGTGCGGGCGATCTCGTTATTCCACGCGCGCGCGAACGGCGTCAGTCTGTCTCCCTACTCGCTTCTGCGCTAACCCGCTTATGACGCGAACACCACATAAACTCCAAGACACACTAAAATTTGACTGACTTTAAATACACTTTATCACGTCACGCCGTTACGTAGCTTAAACCGCAACATTGTACATGAATAGAAAAGAAGAGCGAAACGAAAATATCTCGAAGCAAGTCGTGCGCGAAAAAATCATAAAGTCACAGGAACGGAAGTGACGCGAACGCCTCGATTATTCAGGGCATTATGAAAAATTAAACATCCGCACGCTACCGCCGATCAGTCGGTCGAAGCGAATTCGCGGCTATAATTCTGGCTGCATAGCCGAGTAACCGCTTCCGAAGCCACGACTATTTTCGTCCGTCTTTGCGTCCTGGATCTGCTTACGCGTGGACCTAATTCCGTTCGCTAGCGCGCGCGCATGCCCCCGAATCAATCGACCGGAGAGCGAGGCGTAGGCGCTCGAGCACCCTTCGAATTCCTCGGAATCGAATTTCAATTTCAGACCGGGCGTCAAACGTCGTTTTTCATCGCCCTCTTGGACTCGATTCTTAGTCGGAAATTCGTGATAAGTGGGTTTGAGGCCAGGTGGACCTGCACCAATTTTCTGTCAAAATATCGAAAAAATATTTTATTATATTTCTGTGATTTGCTTTTTCAAGACCTGCTGAATGTGAAATTTTACGTTTCAATAAACTTGTAGTCTTAGTCTTAGTCTCAGTTGAGAAGGTGATTTCGGTGGCCCCTGCTCGGGGACGTGTCGGTTCGGCACTCAGGCCATTGCCCATTGTGTCACTCCTCCTAGGCCATTATTCGCGACCCAAAACTTACAGCCTCCTATCAAATGCCCGTGTAACCTGACCGATGGACTCTACTTTTTTCGTCTTAAGTACAGTCGGCTTCAATAATGTTACGCCTCACGCCCTTTGTCTCGTACCCACGAAGGCGGGGCACCTACACATCAGGTGTAGGGTTGTCTCTTCTCTGTAGCCGCACCATCTGCACTTATCTTCATCTTGATGACCTACCTTCTAATGCCCTGTCAGCCAGACAATAGTGGACCTGAGCTTTATTCTGCCCAGGTCTCTGGATGGACTGTCCCCTAGCATTTCCTTTGCTTAACTTACAGTCACTCAAATAAAATAATTTACATGATATAGCATCAAAAATTAGTATTTTAAACGCGCATAATTCTCATCTCGAAATATTCCTAACGCAATTCATCTTACTGAATTTTTTTTGAAATTTTAAGGAAATATTATATAAAGTAAAATACGTAATTTTTTCATGCTATCAGTGTTTAATGAGTTTTTTATTTATTCCGACCTTAAATTACGTATAAATAACTTTAAAAATTCCAAAGTTTATTAACTTTAAGTCAAGAAGTATGTTTAATTTTTTTTACATGACTAGTTAAATGGGATTGAGCAACGAACCTTTTCAAAAACTATTTTTATTACATGAACATGCATTTAATTCTTCGGCATGGCATTTAAGCTCCTTAAGTGATAATGAACTCTAATAGAGTAAAGTTCTTAATGAAGTGTCGTAAACATCACCGCTACATAATTTAAACCTCAATTTTTCTTATTTAGCCCTGAATGTACAGAAAACAGTAAAATTTAATTACATAAAATCAAACATCAAATCTACAAATGAACAATAAAGAGTTCAGATTCCCTAAATGCAAAAACTTTGCAGTTTCTCAACATCCTCCTTTTGATTCCAAGAAATGCAAAGTATAGCCGATCGCAGAATCAGTCCTCGTCTCGGACAAAAATCGCATGCACGCGGAAAAAGAAAAGCCGCGAGCTCCTTTGTCTTCCCCTCCCTGCTTGCTTGCCTCGCGGCAGATCAGCGCCGGGCGCGCACTTATCCCCGGGCAAATGGAATTCCGAGCACGAATCCTGTCCGCTATTCCCCAACGACCGTAAAAAAAGTGTGGCAGGATGATGGCCGCGAGTGAATGAAGGCGGGCGCACGTGTCTGCGCGCGATTTTTCACGGTTTTCCCCCCCTATTTTTTCTTCTTTGAGCCGACGCGCGCGTTTACGATTATGTGACTTATTTGAGCTCGAGGCTCGAGCCGAACCCGCGGAGCTGGATATACATGCACACTGGCGTGTGCTGAAAGGAAGGGGAGTGGATGAGGAAGCGAAAGTACGGGGTGTGAAAGAGATGCAGGCGCGCGGCGACTCGGCACTTCGAATTCGGTTTTATTTGATATGAGATTTTGCGCATTCGTGCTTTTTTTTTGTTTTTAGAAGCAAATGGAATTCGGTTGTTTGATGTTCGAATCTGACCGAGGCGAAATGTTTACCTAATATGGAAAAAAATTCTATTCCTGCAGCTATTTCGTAATTCGAACAATTTTTTTATTTTACAGTATTTTGCAATTCTATAAACTTTTGCATGAAAAAAAAAAAATGTTTCGTTAATTTAGCAAAGTCACTTGGTAAAATACGCACGAACTATTTTTTTTATTACACTTACCGAGTAATTTTTTGTTCCTATAAAGGGATAAGTTAATTTTACTAACCCATTTATTAAATTAACAAATTACTTGGTAAGTGTAATAAAAAAAAGAGTTAGTGCTTATTTTAGCAAGTGACTTTGTTTAATTAACAAAGCATTTTTTTCCGTGCAGACCTACATATAAAAATATTATCGATTATATTATATAAGAATTTTAAATTTTTTATAAAATTTATTCTACAACAAGATTTTTACGCAAATATGATGTTAAAATTTAAAGAAATTGTTGATAAAATAATACTCTAACAGTTTTTTTAAGGTAGTTCTTGTCGTTAAATAGACCTTTACAAAAAATTATATTATAGTATAAAAGTAGAGAGTATAGAGTTTGGTATAATGAGTGAAAAAAACACGGTAATAGAACACGTTATTATATAGACTTAAAAAATGTTTCATATTTATATACGGGCATATGTCTATATATGAAAGATTTTTTCCTGGGTTCTTCTTAAAAATAGCTTAAGGACGTTCACGAGCTGAGAGTAAGGTTAGAATGTTAAATTTTGAAAAAATCATTTCCCTGGTGGAAAATGAATCTAGAATTATGCAGATCTATCTCGTTTACCGTGAGAATAATCAAGGGCTTCGATAAAACCAGATAATTTTCTACCTAGGTAAATGGCACGTTTACAATATAAAGCATTAAGATATTCGTAAAGAATATAAAAGTTATGGAAAAGCACCAAAAAGCAAAGTACGGCATTAACTTTTGCATATACTGTACTACGATGAAGATATACTAATAACATTGAAACACAACTTTAGATAGCTATATCTTTAAGAAAAGTACCGCTGCTATGCCCAGCTTTTTATGTATTACTTCTATGCTTATTGTACATTACGTACTAGTTTTTTAAAACGATATAGAGACAACTAGGTTTACAATAAATAAAAATGTCCGTTTTGTCAGAGATCAAGATAGGACGTCTATGTTAAAAATAGAAACATTGCTGCTAAATTTCTCAATTTTTGATACCGTAACGGTGGCGAAATTTCAACCACGCATCAAACACACATAAATTGACATATAATAAAAGTTTCAAGAGATTTTAAAGAGATTCAATTATCCTGTGAACGTGCTTAAGAACAATTTTAAAATACATAAATTGAAAGAAAATCGTACGCGCTTTCAGTATTTAAGTCTTTTTTATATATCTTCAATACAAACTGCTGAAGAAAAAGTATTTTTAATTTGATAGAATAGCTATATTTTAAAAAATCTTTAAATTCACGTTTATTTCTAAAAATTGCTTAAGAATAGTTTTAATAGACATAAATTGAAAGGAAATCCCGCGCACTTTAAGAATTTATTTTTATCTTTTATATACCTTTAATATAAGCTACCAAAAAAAAATTATTTTTTTAAAGATTTTTTTCTAGAGAGATTATTTTATCAAAAAAATTCCTAAATATTATCCATTTAGCTCAAAATTTCTATCAGATCTAAGTTCAAATGTACCTTATATGTCTGCAAAATTTCAGCGTGTAACATGCTTCCCTGCAAGAGTTATGATGTTTATGGACACAGATTTTGGTTTGACACATATATACATACAGACAGACACTTTTTAAAAACATATTTTCCGACTCAGGAACCTCAAAAACGTCGAAAGAAAAAATAAGCCCTGAAAAATTGAAAGGAAATGAGATATAAATAATTCTTGAAACGTTAAAATAATTTCCTTTTTATTAACAATATCTTTGTTCAACAAACATAAAATATGAAACATTCTTTTTCCAGTGTATAATATCGTGGTATTATTATCGTGTGTTCTCACTGACAAGGAGAGTATCTGAAATGCGAGAAACAGATTCGTCAAAAACTTTGTAAATTGTTTCTAGTGCCTAAAAATGAAGCCATGTACTCTCAGTTTAATTTCATATGCTCTAGAACGTGAGATATAACAACAAACATTAACATTCAAAGTATATATCCAATCTATATATACAATTTTTTAGCATTGGCTATATGGGAAATGTTAATATCTTTTGCTATTTCTCAGATTCTAAGGCCTATGAGATTAAACTACGGGTAGTAACTGTGTGCTTTATTTTGAAGTATTAACAAACAATTCCAAAAGTTTTAGACGGATCCGTTTCCCGCAGTTCAGACACTCTGCTTGTGAGTATACCAAACTCTTTTATGCTAAAATATAAATTCTTTTTCTACATGACCGATTTAGTGGCTAAGAACCAGTCTTAAATACATAGTATGATATTACAGTTCACAAGATGACAGAGACAGCATATGCGTACACGGTTCAGTAGATGTAGTCGGAGTTTAGTCAGCCGCGGTTTTAATTCATCGGTTCTCCTTATGCAGTCGATATAGCTATGCTGGACTCGATAGATATTTATACATTTTCCTTTTTTCTTACCATGCCTCACTGTCATTTCATCGCTTCATCATATAGAAATTTTTTTTTCAAATTCAGTTGGAGAAAATGTGTTTTGGTTTAAAAAAGATAATTCTTTTTCTACTTCATAAAATTAGTTTGCATAGTTTGGTTAGGTGACGCAAGTTTAATAAGATAATTATATCGCGAATTTTCTAATTTTAATGAGATATATATATATATATATATATATATATATATATATCTCATTAAAGTTTTAGTTATAGTTTACGTGCTTAAACCATTTTCTTCGTAATGAAAGGAAAACTTATATTTATACATGTAATCCACTAAATACAAAGTAAATCGAACAAAATGATATTGATAATTGTATTTACTCAACGAAATTACTATGTCGCAATTAATAATAAAAATAAGTACATTAGTAAATAATACTTAAACTTTCATAAAAACATTAGTAAAGAAAAGTTAAAATATAAATAGTATAAATTATACCATCTAAGTTGAAAATATATTTTTATTACAAAACTTATACTTTCAATATAGAAAAATAACTCATAATGAGAAAGTACTAATGATAAAGGTGTACGCGTTATTTATCTCATAGTCGAATTGAGACAACATTAATTGATCATAGAGAATACCATACTTTTAATTTTGTTTTAATACAATTCATAAAACTTTTCTAATTTACTAACTTATTTATAATCTTCCATAATTTCAGGCGTCACGAACTAAATAAACGATCAACGTCAGTTAATGAAATGAAAGTTACAATGTGTTTGAAACTATTAAATTGATATTGATTATTTCTGCATCCTGATAATAAATTGATAATTAATATGTGCTAAACAAGAATAACAAATTTATGATGACAGTTCATTTAGATTGTATTTACAATTTTAAACACAATATTTTAAACTTAAAATAGTGTTTTACTACATTTACTTGATCAATCAAATATTATCTCATTAATAAAAATATGTAATCAGAAGCAGTAAAATTAAATATAAATACTTTCAGTGGTTTGTTTAATGATGACAATATCTAAATGCTTTTAAAATATAAATTTTTTTCTTCGCAGTAGTAGTTTATTTGAGTTTACAAATCATTCATCAGTATTTGTCTATAATTTTGAAAGTAATGATACATTATATTATTACAGCTTACATATAAGCGAGAAAAATATTTACAAAATTAGAGTTTGGTTTATTAACGCTGTTAATCTCGGAAACGAGAATATCTTAAATTTCACAAATAAATCCTTATTCTCTAACTGTAATCTTCATAACCCATTTCAAATTCAGGAAGAGATAACGACGCGATTTGAAACGTTCGTGAGACTGTAGAGAACATTGAGACTTAAGAACCATCTCACAAAGTCACGTCGGAGAGCAGAGAAATAAATAATTCAGCGAGAGAAAATCTTTTAGAAAATATGAGTAAAAATCTTTAATCTTGAAGTATAAAATATGAACGTTTTTAGTCAAGATACTTATAATCTTCATAAAACTAAAACTAAACGTTGCATAAGCTTAATATGAAAGGAAAGTTATTGTTTAAATAATCGAAATATGTTAGTGCCACTATATAATTAATATCAACATTTTTTAATAATTCTTCAAACTATAAAAAGAAGTATTCATTTAACTAAAAAGTACAGTGTGCTTTCATGGTACTTATTACATAAAATAATAAAGTATAATATTTTCGGTGAAAGAGCAAATAATTATAATAACAAATATTCATATTTTATTAGACAAAAGGATTTAAGTATTGTATTATGTTGATCGCAGAATGTTATGTTGACCGAATAAACACTTCTTGATTTATATGCATTTTAATGCTTTCTAACTTGAAGACACTGGTTTAGTAGAAATTAGTAGGAATTAATTACTTAGTATGAATGCATTAATAATCAAAACTTTTATAGTAAAAGCGTTAGTCGTATACCGTTATAAATCATCACTATAGCATTTTAATCTTTTTTTTCATTAGATCAAAAGCTTCCAGGAAAATATAATGTTATTTCAAATATAGAATCTTTCCACGTAATTCTAACGTTATAAAAATAAGTGAATGTAAATTTTAAATATTGGAGCAATTGTCATGTTTGTAAATTAAAGTGTTACAGTTTGGTTATTATCACTAAAATATTTAAATTTTTGTTGTTTGTATGATACGAATACTTGTAAAGGGTAATGAAATTCGCTTAATTTTATTTCAATTTATGATTTTCGAGCTTCACATTATTTTGAATGCATACCCAATAGATCTGGTAAACAAAAAATTAAAAAGCTTTATTCCACACAATGAGTTATTGCAGTTGTTTTGCGGTAAGCTGTTTTTTTTTGCTTTAGTTTGTATAACCAATAACAGCCTCAACTAATTAGACATAGCAAAGCGAGTCAGTTACTCTACCCTACATCAGATATTCAGACCCTCGATATATTTTTCTAATAAAATCATAAAGTATCTCGATGAAATAGTAGTTTCTATTATATCTTAATTCTGCATCCATTTCTATATGATTTTATGACAAATAATAATGGCAATGAGTAAAGCCACTGACAAGAGCGCACAGTAACTACTCGTACAGTCATTTTTGTAGGGCACAGCAACTGATGCAGGCTACTGCAACTGGTGTAGGGCACAGTAACCGATTCAGGACAAGCAACTAACTCACTTACCCTCCGAACCTACAGAATCATATCACCTCTCGCATACAGCACTTCCAAAAAAAGCCATCTCCCCGTAAATCTACGGCCTGCCCGACGACGTGCTAAAACTACCGCCGAGAGCTGCAAATAGAAAATTCAGGGATACCGGAGTTACTGCAGCGCCGTTGGCCAGGGAAAAAGTACAGGAACGACGGCGAGCGAATCGCCCTTTCGCGAGAGTGCCCGACGGAAAAGCTTTCGCGGTTTCTCGGAGGAGGAGGGGTAGAATTCTACCTTCCTTCTACCCCTCCCCTCACCACCTCGATACAGCAGTAGTAGATCTCGATCGCGCGCGCGAGAGAGAGAGAGAGGGGGGAAGGTTGCTGCATTAGCGGGATCGCGCGCACACCGCTCGTCCCGATTCGGAATTCTCCCGGCGAGCGAACGCGCGCGACGTCCGACGACGAGAAATAGCCGCTGCGGCTTCGCGGACTCGGATCTCTCCGCATTCCTTGAGCTGCGACGGACGGGTATATACCTGCACTTTGAGGAAGAGCGGGACTAAAGTTTTCGAGAGCGCGACCGCGGCGCGGAATTTGAGATGAGATTGAAATTTTTCGCCCTCGGGGTTGTAGCGTCGTGTGCTCGCTTGCTACGGGGGAGCTGGGTTTCGTTGGAGGTGCGAGTGTCATCTGGAAAATTAATCAGGTTGTTCTTGTTTGACAAGTATTTTCTCGGATATAAATGAATTACGTGTTATTATACGTAATTTCACTTAGGTATAGAGGAGAGTGTCAATAGATTTATAATATTTTATCCGTTGAAGGCGAAAGTATAAAACCAATACCATTGTTTGAAACTCACCAAAATATGGATTTTAAAAAGCCTTAGACCAAATTAAAATTAAAATTAAAATTAGAATTTGAGAAAACGTGGTGAAAATTCAGAAAAATGAGTAGATAATCCCAAGTATAATTAAACTTTATACATGGCTTTGAATGGGAGAAATCCAAAGATAATAATTTATGCAGCTTTTGCCGCAGTTGAGCGGGTCAATGTTTTTAATCCATATTAAAATGAGTAAAACGATAGTATGGGTCTCTTAAATTCCCTCAGGGAGACCGCCATGGACATCCTCATTTATATCCTGTTATATTCGATATGAGAATTTATAAACATATGAATTAACGCAACGATAATATAAATTTTGTTCCAATTGTTTTGCTTCAGTATGACTGTGCACAAGTGCACTATTGATATGATGTACAGAAAACTCAAGAATATCGATTTGAGTTTACTGACAAGGGAAGTTCATATCCTCCGGGAAACGAATTTTGGTCAGACTTCGAGAGGAGGTTTCTGGTACCCAAAAATGAAGCCTAGCATACGTACTTCATTCTAATGAGCGCTTGTTATAGAGATATGATGTAATTTACTCAAAGTATACATTATTTTAATAAAAAAGGTACCTCTTCTTGTAACTAATAACATTACAAGTTTTTATTATAGATAAATGACCCAAAAGATAATAAAATGTAGGCAAAAAAAGCTTTAATTTAAGTTCTGTTAAGTATAAAAATATAAATCTGATCAAAAGTTATTATCAATTAATGATGGTCACTGAAAATGCATGGAAAATCAACACATTTAAAAGAGTTCAATTTCTTTGAATATTCATGCAATTTCGGTCACCATTTTCAATTGTAAATAACTTTTGATCCGATTAATATATTTGTACGTAACAGAGCTTAAATTAAAGGTATTTTTGACTACTTCTTATTATATTTTGCGTCATTTATCCATAATAAACACTTGATAGAGTTAGATGAGTTACTTTCTTTTCAACGTATTTGGAGGTTATGCCATCCATATCGACAATATGTATGTATGAATAACGAGATAAATATATATTCATACATACATTATCCATAATAAACACTTGATAGAGTTAGATGAGTTACTTTCTTTTCAACGTATTTGGAGGTTATGCCATCTATATCGACAATATGTATGTATGAATATATATATATATATATATGCCATCTATATCGACAATATATAGATGGCATAACCTCCAAATACGTTGAAAAGAAAGTAACTCATGCGGGAACACATTTTCGCCATTTCATTACCATTGGTGCTGGGATCCTTTCGTTTATATCCTCAATGTAATTGTGTTTCTTAATATATATTCATATAAGGTAGTATGCAATCGAGCTTGAAAACAAGGTAAAATATAAAACATATAAGAATGCTGTATTACATATATTTCTATACAAATATGTACATTTACATAATAAGATATTTATATGTTTTCATGTGAACATATCTAATGAAAGATTATTATATGTCCATTTTATGTTATTTTTAAGCTTTTAGTTGATAATGTGCACTAATGTGATTACATACTGTCATATAAATGTATTTGAAGACACAACTATATTTAATTATAGTTAAACACACGTGAACAAATTTTATTTAATTACATATGAGTACATATAGTCGTATATAATTTAAGTCGAATGAAGCATCAATATTGTTTTTTATAAGTTAAAATATTAAGCAAAATTTCAATGTTAATACATAATGCCATTGTATAAGTACAAATTAATCACTTTCTTACAGTAATCTACTTAAAAGTACTTTTGAGATATATAATTGATCGGAGATATGCAGAAATACTAACGGTTATAAGACGTACATTTTATACGTATTTTATTTACGCGAGGCTCTCATCATAAATATTAAATATGGGTTATATAAAATAATGCGAGATTTCATTGTGAAACATAAACGCAACATTTTTTAGTACCATCCATAAGGGTGGTTCTTCACTGAAAAATAGATTTGTGTCTCTGCCCAATAAATATTGACAAGCTAGACTTTTATGGTCATGAAATGTTTGAAAATCCCTGGTAGAAAATTATCTAGTTTTATCGAGGCCCTCGATTATTCCCATGACAAACTAGATAGATTTACATAGTTCTAAATTAATTTTCCACCAGGGATATCATAAATTTTTAGAATAAAGGCTACTACTGTTACTACATACACGTTTCAAATCAAAGTTTAAAGTAAAATTAACCAAATTATTTTTCACTTTTCCGCATTATCCCATGTAGAAATTGTGCCCGGATAATGGCCTCGATCTGATAGAATTTCCCACTGACTAACTGGGATATGACCCGAGTAACTCACCAGACATTAGATACTTTTTTCAAACAGAATTAATTCTTGACCCCTTGTGTTTTTGGGTCGCTGAATACAAATCTATACTTTGAATTAAAAGATTTTCAATTCCAAGATGGCGGCATCGATTACCGTGGATGAAAATTTTAAAAATCGTCTATTTCTTCTGCCTTCTTCCTATTCCAGAGTCTTTTATTGAGTGGCTGATTTCAAATCTAAAATCAAAATCTAAAAATTTTCAAACAGAAAATTGTGGGTCCAAGCTGATGAACGAAATGTACGTTGTTTGTATTATACAGATTTTTTTGAATCGATGAATTCAAATGAAAGTTAAAATAAAAAAGAATTTAATTCTAAGATGGCAGATCCAAGATGGTGGACGAAAATTTTAAAACATCGTGTATTTGTTGTATGTTGCTCCTATTCTAAGGTACTTTTCGGGTCGCTGAAGTCAAATCTCAGATAAAAATAATATTTTTTATTTCAATATAGCGGATCCAAGTTATCGGAAGAAAATTTAAGAAATCAACTATTTCTTGTATGTTTTTATAGATTTTCACTACAGGTTTGAAGTCAGTGATACATAAAATTAAAATTTTTTGGATTTTGATTTGATATTTGTATTCAGTGATTCAAAACATCTATAGAATAAAAACAATATATAAGAACTAAACGATTTTTTTTATTACATATACGGGAATTACTGCCCTTAAACAGGTAGTGGGTTGCAGGCTTGATATCTGTCACCGACAAATCCGGAAAAACATTTTTCTTACAATGTTCCCGAAAAATTCGGACTGACAGGGATTCGAACCCGCGCACCTTGAGCGGCCGTTGTCTTAAGAAGTACGCGTTCACCACTTGAGCCATCGATGGCCCCATATTAAAAATTTCAAAATTTCATCCGCGATCTTGCATCTGTCATCTCGGAATTCAAAACTTTTGGGTTTAGACATCAGATTTGAATTCAATGACTTGAAATGCGACTCACAATACGACTTGAAACGATTTTAAAAATTTTCGTCGAAATTTCTACACCGGTAGCTATAAGTTAAGTAAATAGAATTACTTTCGGTGAAAAAGTTAAATGAATTGCATGTAGTAGAGTTGAAAGGATTAATTCTCTTCAAAAACGTAAAATATAAAATTACGTTTTAAAAATTTTAGCGTACATTTGCTCTTTCAAAGAAATAATTGCGACAAGCTATTTCATTTAGCAAAATCACATCAACTGATATTCACCGTAGAAGTAATAAAAACACTTTATTCAATTGAGTTTGTCAATACACATCCAGAAGATTAATTTATAAAATAATATATGGTAGGAAAGATAACTTTTCCCACATTTTTAAATATAGGTCACGTGTGGCTTACAAGATAATTTCACATCTATTCTACATTTATTTTCGGGCATTTAAGCTTGATTTACGACCCGTAAAAGTTTCTTAAATTATATAAGTCATTCCGCTGTAGTTAATATATTACAGAGAATCTACTCATAAACTAAATTTGAACGTTGAACATTAAAGTATAAGATAGAAATCTCGATAAAATTTTAAACAAAATAAAGTACTTTATATACGCTTTACATGCAATTATATTTGTCCAGCCGTATGGGAAAACAGGATTAATCCACAATTCATCGAAAATTAATAGAGAATAAGAAATAATAAAATGTCAGAAACAGGGAGAGGCAGAGAGTGAGAGGGAGAGCAAGCCAGCAAGCGAGATAGAGAAAGGATATAGAGAAAGGGGACAGGGAGCTTGCGCGCACAGTTAGAACGTAATTGCTAGAAGCTCGAATGAAGCGTCCGATGGTCATCTAGCTTTTCCATGCAATAGAGTCCAGCAAGTGGAAAAGAGAGAGAGAGAGAGAAAGAGAAAGAGCTAGCGAACGCGAACGAGACAGAAAGAGCGAGAGAGAGAGAGCCTATTCGTGCCGTGCCAACTTTTCGATCGTAATCGAGTCAGCGAAGAGGCTCTCTCTTGCCTCAGCACTTTAATCCACGAACGTGTGTGTGTCCCCCGTTCGTCCACCCGCTACACGTGCTAGCTGGCCTGCCTTCGAAAATTGGCGGGGCAGGGGAAATAGGTAACGCTCTCTCTCTCTCTCCCTCCCTCTCTCTCTCTCTCTCGTTCTCGAACGAAGGCGGCCCGTGTAGGAGAAGACCCAATTACATCCCGTCGCTTTAGAATCCGGCGTTAGAGTGGCTACGAACTACGTATCAGAGAGAGTGAGAGAGAGAGAGAGAGAGAGAGAGAGACTTGGTTAATTCAGCCGGGGCCGTCGCCTCGCGTCTGGGGAATCGAGGAGCCGCGACTCCTTGAGCTGAGGCTGCAGCTGCAGCTGCACTGCAGCAGTGGACGCTGGAGCGCGGCTCCTTATTTCCGACTTGTTATCAAGCCCTTCCATGGCCCCGCGTCTTCCGCTTTCATGATTTCCCGGCATTGTCGCCGGCTCGCTGTCGTGGTCGCTCTTGTTGTTTATCAATTGGAATGGCTTGTCCGCGTTGATTTGTATTTTCAGCTATCTGCTGTGGTCCTTTGCAGCGGTGGAAGTTGTTTTGGTGTAGCTTCTAATTGGGAGTTGACTCTTTGTTCAACGGGATATTTAGTTTTCACTGTGCTGGCTTTGTTGCGGAGCGAGCTGGGTGTGCTACGCGCCGAGGTTAGGAGTTGACATTTGAAAAACAGTAAAACAATGCGGGATATAGCTGTAAATTTGTCTGTGGGCTCAGATCATTTATCAATTAGTCATTAAATGATAATACTTTTCTAGCCCATACGATAAATTGACCGGAAATGTTCCGGAAAAAAATTAAAATAGCTATTTCACTTAAAATCCACTCGAAGCTTTTTTTATTATTCATATTTTGATTTACACTATGATCTGTGGTATTGTTGAAAAGATATGAAATAAATCATTATAAATCATTAAATCACCCGAAAGTCGTTAAAAATAATATTTTCGAAAATATGTAACATTGCGGTAACTAAAGTAATTTTGGAAGTATTGAATCTGATTGCGCTGAAACGTACCTCAAACAATCAAGTCGAAGCCAAATTATTCATAAATTTTCGAGAAGTTTGACCTAGTTCTCTATAAAGAATTTCACGATAACCATTTTTCATTTCCTTTCTCTTTCTTTTTTCCATTTATCCAAAAAAGTGCGCCAACGGCCGTAACTATATTTGACCCTAGAGGTTCAACTTTCCTAACTATGGTATTCTGTTAGCACAAAAAAATGTTATCACGAAAAGTTGAGAAAAATGAAATTGAAGTTTGTAAAATGTAATGAGACTATCCGCAGATAGATGTCGCACGGCACAAATAGACCATTTTCTTTCCACTGATTTGTGTGAAGAATAAATTTGAAAGATTTTATTTGAATTTCATTTAGCTTAACAATGCAATAACATATCCAACCGTGTTCAATCTGAATTAAATCTACATGCATATATCCACACTCATACATCTTTATTATCCAGAAATTGAATGTTTGATCAATATTCGAATAAGCTTCTACATCAGTGCATAAATTACCAAGATTGAAAGAGAAAATAGAATACACCCTTATCAGGATATAAATTCATAATCAGCAAAAGATCGCATCATCATTTCTGAATCTCGTCCCTTATTTTTCACCCCATTCATCTTTTTCCGCCGCGTCTCTCCCTACTAACTCTCCGTCCTTATCTCCGCGTACATTCGATTGTGTCCTCTACTCGTCCTCCCCCCCTCCCCTCCTCCGTGTCTCCGGTCTATCTTGTCGAGCGCACTTTTGTTTTCGTTCTCTCTGTCGCGCGGAATTCTTGTCTCTCCCGCTGTCCGAGAAGCCGATAAACCAAGCGAATTATCTTGTCAGGCGCGCGCGCTCGGCTCTCGAATCGGGCATTCAGTACGTCGCTCCTAATGGATTTGTCAAGGATTTCGGGAACTTAGTAGGCCCTTTGTATATAGTCCACGTTTTGCACTGAAATTCCCAATATGGTCGTGCAGAACGGGCGAGGGATCGAGGAGACATGGGGGCAGGGGGGGGGGGGGGGCTTTATTGAGATAAACGGCGGCTACAAGATTTCGCCGAGTTGTTCCTTTTTCTTCCGTCCTGTTCTGCGCTCGCGCGCTTTTTGTAAAGCCACGCGAAATTGCGAAGGTTTCAATTCGCAACTCGCTACGTGCTTTTAACTCTTCATTGCTTCTGCTGGTGCTGCTACTGTTGCTGCTGCTTCTGTTTGCTTCTTCTTCGTCGCGTTCCTTTTTTTTTCCCGCTGTTCTCGAAATCGCAAAGAGATAGAGATTTATACGTATGAAATCTCTCGGATTTAATGCCTGGCTGTAGACCAGCCGAGAGAACAACTGCAGATACATCACTTAAATGGTTCTTGCGATTTAAGTGAACTTGTTTTTCCCATTTGAATGCCGTTGGACTTCTTCTGTTGCTTCTACGAGCTTGATGCGTTTAGTTCTCGAAATAAAAACTTTTTATCGTGAGAAACGCTGAATTTTACAATAACTACATTTTCACATTCTGCTTTTGAAAGAAACTTTGTGATGCACATCTAACAACAAGAGTTATATACTATAAGGATTGTATTATAAATATTCATTTCTAAAAATGAGTTTTACTGCAACGAAATTTCATATACTTTTTATTTAAACTACTTTGAAATTAATTACAGCCAACCATGTTTTAAAACTAGTAGCTATAGCTAATTATATGTTATTTTTCTCTATTTAAATTTTTCTGAATTTAATCATAGCTTTATTTACTATTCTAACTCTTATACATATTTACTATAATTTGATAGTATAGAGAGATAAAATGCTATTTAACTATAAATGAATGTCCCATAATATTCAATCTAAGCACAGTTTTAATGCTCTTTCTGAATTTCAGTTAATATTTAATTTCTATAATATTTCATTCCGATGAACAGTGATCTCATTATGTCGTCGATTTTTATATAGTAATTGAAATGGGGTAAAATTATAAATGCATTCATGTGAACTTTGAAAAAGTAATCTAAATAAAATAATTATTAAATGCAAATAATTGTTTACTTCAATACTACTAAAAAGCATTCACTTAAAATTAATAAACGTATATAAGTTTTGATATACGATTTTGAAATCTAAGTAAACGTTTACTCAAATTAAAAAATTTTTGTTTTCTAATAGTGTTGGCATAAACGTTTATTTGAATTCACTCTATTTTTTCGGTGTACAAACTGTGAATAATAGATTTATGTAAACGAAAGAAAACCATATTCAAAACATACGTACCCTGTTACCACCATATATTATTCTCCAAATCATTCAAAACGTTTACTTTGCAACGACCCACAAACTATAAATAAAGGAGGACGCATATAGTGACCCCCTCAAGGGAACGTATGAGAGCAACATCATCGTTTACAGCTCATTTATAAATTAATTTTATGAAAAAAATTAATGCCCTTAAGTGCGGAGAAAGCTGAAAAACATAATATTTATGAAGTTGTCCTATTTAAAGTAATGTAAAAAATCTAACCAAACTCGTGAATTTTTATAAAAGTCATATTTTGACGAGCTCTAAACAATAGTATTAGTTTTATACGTTCCTCTTCAATGGCTCAAATATTATAAATCGGTGGGCATCCTCCAATTTTTACACAATTTGTATATAGTGTTTATTCCACAGAAAAGAACCTTTTCAAGTATATGTTCTTACAAGTATGATAATATAATTTATTTTAGATTTTGAAAATATATATCCTGTAAGCAAAGAATGTATATTTAAAAATAAAAAGAAATTAAATATAATTTAAATTAAATGGTTAATGTAGTAACCAAGAACATAGAAAAATACTTCGGAGATTACATGTCTCAAAAACGAGATAACATGATTAAGTTTACTACATAAACCGGTTTATTTAATTTAGATTGCACTTATTTTTCTTTTTAAATAGATATATCCTAGTATGCACATTTACAAAGATCTGCGATAAAGTGCAGTATTATACATATAATAAAATTTGCAAAAAACTAAACTTCTAGCATTCCTGTAAAATCACCCATATACACTAATAAAGAAGTATCTTTTATCTACATCTATCTAACTATCAATCTACCCAGAAAAACTAATATGTCCAAAATAACCATTTTTGTTGCAGATAGTCCCCTCCAGTCATGCTGCAAGCTACGGGTCGGTAAAAACCTGGAACGAGCACAGCCGAAGAACAGCGGCAGTTCGTCATCAGTGGCCCATCGCCATGACGCAGCATAGACCGAAGCAGCAGCCGCATCAGCGAGACTCGACGTTGAAGTCGGCGGCTAAACCGCTAACAGCCGGCGAGCTCGCGCATCAGCCGCAAAAGCAGCAGCAGCAGCAGCAGTCGGATCTTCAAGAGTAAAAAGAGCAAGACTGAAAAAAGGGCAGTCTTATACACGATTGTGAGTCGATGCAGTTCGTCCAGCTGGACAGCAGCGTCCATGTCGAGGTTTCTGCGTCCGCCGACAGCGGACTCGACTAAAATGTAACAGACTAGTGGAGCCAACTGCGCTACGAGGCGGAGGCGAACATAGAAGAGGACAACTGCTCTCCATTGTGTATTAATAAATAGCCGGTGCCACGGTGCGTTTGATAACTAGGACTAAACTCGGTCATCAACTTCTGCGATCAGTGGAAATAGCCGGAGAGCCCGGTTAGACGGGTACAGTGTGTCGGCGGACTCGTGTGCGTGCGGTCGAACAGCAGCGAGCGATAGCTGGCCTTGAGGAGAAGCGACTCCGGGATATACAGCAGGAGAGATATGTGTCCAGGCGAGAGTGCGTCGGCGGTCGCGGTGAGCTGTGCCAGCAGCTCGAATTGAAACTAGTTCGAGCGGACGACGTGTTCTGTTTTTTTTTTGTTTGTTTGTGCGCGTGTGTGTCTCTTTTTTTTATCTGGTGTTTGAGTGGCTCCGTGTGACTCTCGGTAGCTCCGGTGCTCGGTTCGTCTCTGCCTTCTGGCATTCCGTGGAATTGGAACGGCAGCAGTAGCGACGGCAGCAGTCAGGATGAAGGAGAATCGCCAAAGATGGTTGAGCGCCATTTGGTCGCTGATAGCCGTCCTCTCGCATCAATCAGGTGAGTCTCTCTCTCTCTCTCTCTCTCTCCTCTCTCTCTCTCTCTCTCTCTCTCTCTCTCTCTCTCTCTCTCTCTCTCATTCTCTTTCTCTATATATCTGTATCTCCGTGGTACTCAGTCGTCCGTCTCGAGACGCCCAGAAGCTCCTTTTGAATTGCGACGCATTCAAAATTATAGTATAAGTAGATATTTTAAATAAAACTAGGGTAATAAGATACATTTTTTATTCTTATTTCTTAGTATTTGTCAGTACTGGAAGTTTAAACTCTGTATATGAAAATTATATCGTCAAAAGTGCTGATAAGAGAATAAACCTAATGTGAAAGATAAGTCACGTAAAAATTTTAAGAGATTATAGTATTATTCTTAGATTGTCAAAAATAGTTTTTAATACAAAAAATTTTGCATTTTCGCTTTACTTTTCTGAAATAACAGTTATTTTTATGTTCGTACTGAAAAAAAAATTCATTTAGTCATTTAAGCATTATCGGATACATCAAAATTTTAAGTGAAGGATTTTATTATTTACAGCTTGTAAGACGTTGGTCGTAAATTATAAAAAATATTGCATTGTCACTGATTGTAGGTGTAGGAATGAACGATCTGGAAAAAGATTCATAAGAATATCTGTCAGGTCTGTTATTTAACATTTAATGTATTTGAAAATAATTATCGAATAGAATTTTAGACGAATTTTTAAACTTAATATTTGATTATATTCATTTTATATAGTTACTTCTCTGATCGATTAAACGAGTCAATAAAACAAATAACTAATTACAAACATTTGAATGACGTATTGGAAAAAAAGAAATGAAAATATAACATCAGATTGTTAGCAATGCTATATTTAATTTTTAAGTAACAAAACAGTAGTTGGGGCAATTGTAGGGAAATCAGAAGGCACAAGACGACTAATAAAACTGAGACGAAGATGAAAAAATTATATTAAAATGAATTCATGAGAAATAGGGCCCAAGGAGGATATCTGCATAGAAGTAGCATAGAATAGAATAGAATAGTACATATATGTGAATAAGGCTATATAAGTAATTTAATAGTTTCTAACAACTAGTAATGTTGGGTACGCTGATTATACAAATATTATTGTTACCGCCGTGGTGATTATAGGCTGCGGTGACAATACAAATATTATTGTGGCTACCATTGTGTGTTGGCTCATATAATAACATAATAATGGATTGAATGCTAAAATAAGCTTGATATATTTCGAGTACGAGTACGAATTTTATCTGGTCATGACTCATTTGACATGCATAGGACTTCATTAATGATATTTATTACATTTGAAAGTATTCCAGTTCAATGTTAAACAAAATAATGCAATTAAAGTTTACTATTTCGTATTTTTCTCAAATTAAGCTTTAATATAAACATAATCTAAGTAAAGTTTTATTCGTAATTATTTTATCAAATGTCGAGCAAGCTATTAAGTTTATAAGGTACTCTAAAATCTAACTTGGGGAACGATTTCTACGTCGTGTTTTTTGTTATTCTAGCTTAATATTTTTGTGTCCATTCAATTGCGTAGCCACCCAGCATTTCTAATATGCACTTTGAAGAACATTGGATGACTTAATAATTAATCAAAATTAAAGATTGAACAAAAATTAAATTCTAAATATATGCATCCTTTCAGTAGATAAGATTTTTTTTAGAAGTGTTCTTCAAAAGTCTGTGCGCTAACCAACTTTTTGAAAAATAATAATAAGTTTTTATGTTGCAAATTTTCCATAAGTCATTATAGATTTGTTTATAAAATGTTAAAACATTCAAAATTTATTAATGCTTGTCGTCAGTTTTGATACCAAAACGCTAATAGATTTTAATTTTAAAAGGATTACTCATGAACTTACTTACTTTAGAGAGAGGCTTTCTTTTGCAAGTAAGAGTTTCCTAATACAAGAAAAAATACTATTTGTGATGAAGAGTGTACAATACTCACAATGTAACAAAAATAAGTTTATTTTCGAACTAATGTTATTAAACAAGATATTTTTTATTATATTCATATAATTCATCTACAAAGGTATTGCTAGAAAAATCTAATAATTTAAAATAATTATCATTGTAAAAATAGACACATTTTCTACATAACTCCAGTAAAATTAAATTTATCTAGCTGAAAATTTATACATGCATAGCATTTTATATTTCAATTTTCAACAAGTATCGAAAATTTCAGAACAATTAGATTTTTATCGTGAACATTTCATTTTTAACCAGAAAGCCACCTCAACATATCTAACAAAGAACGAAAATTCATCCACAATCAACATCCTCAATAGACCATAATAATACGAAGAATCACACAACACCTCCCCTCACCTCAAAAGCCGCTCATTTGCCCCATGTTCGACCCTGCGTCCGGTCCGCTCGTACCCTCGCGTTCGCCACGCACGGCCGGCCGGCCGGGCGCTCGAGCCGGGACTCCGAAGACTCAATTACTGGTCCCTGTACCTAATCGACACGCGCTCGCCGCCGGCAGTGGCATCGCCCGCAGCGATAAATATCGTCAAAATCGTGAGATGGCCAATTTCTCGAGGGACTACGGCGCTCCGACAACTCGCAACTCGCGCGGGGCGTCAAAGCTCGGACACGCGCTCTTCGATCGTCTCCCGCTCTCTCTCTCTCTCTCTCTCTCTCTCTCTCTCTCTCTCGCTCGCTCGCCCTGTAGCGAGCCGCCAGTGGATTAATTGCGGTAAATGAGGTGGCGGCGAAGAAATTTCTTTCGGCCAACTTTATTCATTCCGTGTAACAGCGTTACAGTAATTACTTTCCTGGATGCTTGGGTATAAATGGAATTAATGAGAATTTCGATCGGTGTGTAGTTCGTTCTTTTTACCTTTTTTCGTGATGAATTTTTATCAAGGTAGAATAATTGATTTTCTGGATGTGCTACCACTTTCTTGCTTGGTTTTATATATCTATATATATGATGCTAACTTAGGAGATAGAACGATGAGATACATTTTTAATCTATCTGCTTTTTGACATCCAAAATGTGTGAATGTCCGTGGATGTTCGCGCGGCTCCAGGTAAAACCTTAATAGAGGTCCTAGAAAATCGTATATGATCATGAAGAATCCATAAAATGTTGAACATTTAAACAATAATTTGCTTCTATATAAAATGCCAATCACGGAAAAAGTTAATTTATTAAATTTTTACTACTGAATGTCTGATCAAATCTTGATTTTTTCACTTACTTTATCTTATGTATTTAATTTAAATGATATAAAAATGAATGATGGTCAAATATTCATCAGTGTCTTGTATTAAAATAAAAGAAACCACTGCTTAATTTGTATTCTCAACTGCATTCATTTTATTAGGCTGTTAAATAATTTTGTTGTAGAAATTAAGATAGAATTTATTGAGTCACAGTAAAAGTGAAAAAAATGAAAATTTACTAGCAGGCTCTTTTCATGGGATATTTTTAGGTCATCCACCACTCACTCACTTTGAATGATTAAGGTTGGCTTCAGCGGTGGATACCATATCTAGCGAGGGCTCCATGGGGGCTTCATTCACTTTTTTAATTTTGGATCAATTACCTCAATTTAATTTCATTAAAAAGCATTGT
This sequence comes from Gastracanthus pulcherrimus, assembly GCA_949152435.1. Lineage (NCBI taxonomy): Eukaryota > Metazoa > Arthropoda > Insecta > Hymenoptera > Pteromalidae > Gastracanthus > Gastracanthus pulcherrimus. Next base: position 170,193,329 of record OX424575.1, on the reverse strand, counting down.
AAACTACTTCTGAATGTCTATAAAAAAATCATTCTTCTAATACGTAAAACAACCGCTGATTTGCAGACTTAGTTTTCAGTACGCATGCGCAGAAGCACGTTTTTATTGTTTATCCTCGATATCTTTTTATTTGGTCATTAGTACATAATTATGATGACGTCATTACATTCGGCATAAAAAAATCATTAATTACACATTCTGTTAAGAAATATGTTTTTATTATTGAATAAGAAGTGATAATCGGTCTTATCCCATAAGGTTATGCGTTAAATGTGACTTTTGATGAGTTTAGCTTTTCCAATAATTTGCTCGATGACCCTAGATTTTCTTTACACAGATCAATAGTATAATATTGTATGTTTTTATAAAAAATCGCTGAAGCCACCTTAAGATTTTAAACAGAGTTTATTTTTTACAGAGAGGAAGTGTCAATCATCATTATGATATAATCTATATTTTACCTTTATAATAGAAAATAATCTTCAGAAGATTACGAAAATGGTGTTACGTAATGCTATAACAAGAAAAAATGTTGAACCTCCATGTAGAAATATAAAAAAGAGACACTGATTACTAATAATAATTAATTCAACAGAATGACTCAATTTTCATAAAAATGTCTTTCTTTGAGTTCATGCATCATTCGATATCCATAATACTAAATCTCCAGTCGATTGATTTATGTGAACCCTGCTAAGACAATGCGACGCTAGACCTATTTTCGGTCATCCTCAGTCTCAGAGAACACCATCCTGGCACGTAAACGCATGTTCGTGCATTAGCGCTTGCAGAGCTGGATTGCTTCCGTTAATACTAGCAATACCTCATATATCTGCAAAATATCAGCTCATAGCATGCTTCTCTTGAAGAGTTATCGTTCCACAAGTAACTATGCCCAGTTTTCTATAGAAATTGGACCCCCGAGACAGTGTTAAAACACGGTGAGGATGATAGGGCACTTAAGAAACATGAAAGAATTTGACAAACTCAACCTCGCGAACTAACTTTCTTCGATACTACAGCTCTTCAAAGTTTTCTATCATGATTCAGCCAATATCGGTCCATCATACATAAAATCATTGTCAAAATTGCAATTAGTATCTCTTGTTAATTTATGTATATACTTCTGCACCAATCCTACTTCTAACTTTCCATGTAAGCTATATCAAAAGACGGGTATTTCGTGAACGAGGTATATACTACAGCTATTTTGATGATGTTTCTAATAATCCTATATAATTACAATACCTTTTTTTAATTAAAATTTTTTTTTGAGAAAGTGGAATCTGGAGAGAGAAAAATTAACTTCAAAAGTCATCAGAGTTCCACTAGGCATTTAAAACCTTTTGTTTCGTACTTCTCAAGTACACTCGTATCGATTAATATAAGTCTCATATCTGCTCACTCAGGATCCAAACTAGGCATAGTTCTTTTTTTAACATACATATACATACGTACATACATACATACATACATACATACATACATACATACATACATTCAGACACTTTTTATATTAATCAAAATTTCTGATAAAAAAATTTTCATATTCACAAAGCTTTCTCTTTGAGAAAGCAAAAGTTAACAAAAGTACTTGTTAATTCAAATAATTAAGTCAAAAAATTACAAACTTTAAACCATTTGAACGGCAAGTTCTCTTAAATGTAGATAACTTTTTACATACCGATAGCAATCATTTATTCATACGTGTGTCTTATCGGCTTATCATTTGTATATTTTCGGAGTGTAGAGAACCGTGTAGCAAAGTGTACAAAACCTCTAAACTTTTCGACGGTATACTACATACTTTTCTATATGTAGAGACCCACATTTTCTATATGATGTATACTACTTACCCGACACTGATATTTAATATAGGTACGCACTCAATTTTTATAAAAAATACCATATTTTGTCATATTTATCGTATAATTCAATACTTAATTCGTATTTTTTATAAGTATGGTAACTTTTATAGAAAATCGAGCATACCCTCAATTGATCTAGATATTTTTTCTAAGCGATTTCGCTCAGTACAGCGATGAATAAATGCTTTTACCAAAGACAAGACGTTTTGACAGTTTGCACTATTGAAGAGAATCTTCGTTCAATTCTTTTGGTTACTTCAAGCTGTTGTCAGCCACAATATTGGAGACTTGCATAACATAAGTTGCAGGGCCGAGGTTCACCAGCTCTCACAACTTTCCGATCGATATCGCCGAGAGCTGACAGAGAGTCGCAGTAATCTTTAACGCTTCTGGACTTGGCTTGACTCTGCTCTTCCTCGATATCCGCCTTTCCCACCGGTAGTTCCATCGGCTCAGAAGTTCAAAGGCTTTCGCCGCTCTTGACCGTACCGCATTTGGCCGGTCTTACAGCCCAAGGCGTCTCTCCTTTTCTCGTGCGCGATCGCTGAAAGCTGCCCCGCCCGCACATTTGCAGGCGAACAGCGCGACGGTTTACATAATTGCGCGCGGTTACACTGACGTTTGCTCAATTATCCGGTGCTAGTAAAGATAATACTTTTGCAACATTTACAAGGTTAGAGGCAGTTGAAGTAAACAATAACATGTAGTCGTAAAAAGATTGTTTAATAACATACTTATCATTAAATACATATTAAATTACATATTTTCGCTCTATTAAACATCATTATTATTATTATTATTATTTAGTATTATTATTACTATTGCTATATTTATTATTACTATTACTATTATCATTATCATTATTGTTATTAATATTATTAATATTATTGTTACTTACCGTCAATTTGAAAAAGGCGTTTGCATATCACAGTTTTAAATTTGCTAAAAGAGGGCAGGCACCTTCTACAGTATGGGGAAGCGAGTTCCAGAACCACGCTCCTTGAACGTAAAAATAATTCCAGTCTCTGTCAAGATACAGCTGCTACTCTATGCCAATTACTTTAATTAATAACACCTCTGCAAAATCTGCTATTGTTTCCTCTTCATTTAACCAATTCACAAAGAGAGTTTACGTATCCCGGGTCACGGATTTCGAAAAACTTTAAAGATCGTCTTCTAATACCTAAAATTTAAGCCCGATGCCCGTACCTTTATCAAATAGGCCTTTATATAGAAGATACAGCCTATTTTATTAACATTGATAGTATATATATATATATAATGCAAAATTGAAGAAATAAAAACATCATCATTCTTTGTATCGAAAGAGACAAGGGGAGTACACGGAGTTCGGGTCACAGATTTTGATGGAACTTTAGGAATCGTTTTCTGGTGCCTAATAATCAAGTCTAATGCCGGTAGTTTTATCAGATGGGTCCTAAAACACGATATAGAGTTAAAAACATTAGTATTGCTCATATACGAAATACTATAATATATATATATATATATATATATATATATATATATATATATATATATATATATATATACCCAAACTCCGTGTACTCCCCTTGTCAGTCTCTTTCGATACAAAGAATGATGATGTGTTCAGTTCTTCTGACATCGTAGATATATCTCACCCACGAATTTTGCAATTTGTATAGTTAAGTCTAGAACTTACATAACACATTAATACACACCAAAGAACAATACTCTAAGTGTAGAATCTTTAAAGCACTTTGCTGTTTGCGTAATGCTTCGGTGATACAAGATCAAAAAAATCTAAGGCCATGTAAAACTCTATTCACCTTCCTACTGATTGCATCAATTTTCGATTTTCATATTATTTTAAGATCCATCACAATATCGAAATTGGTTTCATACATTATCCTGTACGTAAATGCGAAGAGGTGCATACTATGTACCTCATGAATGTTATATTCTGATCCAAACATAATTGCTTATGTTTTGCCGACATTGAGACAGACGGCGTTCTCTGAAATCCAGTTCGTTATTACTCGTAACACAGCTGACAAGCGCCCGCGCTGTGTGAGCTCTCACACAATATCCTCTCTTGTAATTTGATAAGAGGAACCACCATTTTACGGGATACGAATTTTGATGAGGATATGGGAGATATTTTTTAGTATAGACTGCAGTTCTCAAGATATGACCTAATTTTACTCCAAAATTTTTACAATTTTAGTAATAAGTAGTACATTGACATCTGATTCAATATATTAACCAAAATACTTGAAAATTCATTCAGCAAATCACGCTCACACGTTACATGTCTCAAATTAAAATTCTTTCCATGTACTTTCTTATGAGAAAAGGTATGATATCAAACTGCGAGTGCTAGAGTTCAATTATAAATACCAGAAAATATATCTGAAAGCCTCATCAAAATTCGTTTGTCAGAGAGTGGAAACTGTTCTTGTTAGTGTAGATTTACAATTCATTCGTTAAAATCAATACATCGCGGACGTCATTAATATGAAAACCGAACAGAAGGTGCCTCGCAGTTCCGAATACTGCACACCAAGATTATTTCGGATCCAAGCTGACTTATCGTTAGATTTAGTTACTACTCGTTGGTCACGACATTTATAATTATTTGAACGACAAGACCATGCTCCCGGCACATACCATCGTGATCAGCTTCCGTATTATTATTTATTATTATTATTATTATTATAGAGACCAAATAGTAATGACTGTCGACGCGCTTGCAACACTATAGCTATCATAACTACTGGTTGGGACTAGCTATCTGCAGAGCCTCATTCACACAGTCACCCAATCTTTCTCTATTGTTTGCGAGTCGCATCCAATCGTCCTCATAATATCCTATTTCTCGTAGGACAATTTTAATATTGACCAACCACCTTCGTCTCGGTCTACCTGGGGGTCTTGCGCCTGTCGGCTTCCCTACGAGTACTTTAAGTGCTGCTCTTTCGTTTCCCATCCTAGCTACATTTCCAGCCCATCCTAGTCTTTGAGATTTAATCACCCTGGTAATGTTGGGCTTTCCGTATAGCTCGTTTATTTCTTGGTTATGTAAAATTCTCCATTCTCTAGTAATCTCATCAATTTTGCCCCCAAATATCTTTCTAAGGACTCTATTCTCAAACACTCTAAATCTATTTTCTTTCCATTTGGTTAACGCCCACGTTTGACAGCCGTATAGAAGTACTGGCATAATGATTTTTTTATATATTTCTAATTTAGTCTTTTGCAATAGTAATCGTGATTTTAGTAACTTATTTACCGAATAGAAGCATGCATTTCCCGAATGCAGTATCCTCTTGATTTATTTATGAGTTTCCTTTTTGTGGTCTATTATCGGGCCAAGGTATTTAAACTCGTCCACTTTTTTGAAAGTTTTGCCCGAGACTTTCAAGTCGGTATCAGCAATCTAAGGTCCTACCCTGCTAGTGACCATGTGCTGGGGTTTCTCTTCACCTATTTCTATGCCTATTTCTTTAGCTGAGTAGTTTTAATGGAGAAATTAAACAACTTGCTGAAGTCAAACACTAATAAAATAGTTAATAATTATTTCTTACTGTCGATACTAGACTGAAAGTTTTAGTAGTATTGTTTGCGTGTCGTGATGTGAATTAGATATTATAATTATGTTCACGTAACAAGTATAAACGACGTTAGAAGTAATTATGAAAAAAACGTTATGAATATCTAAATTTAAATATCCTTAGAAATTACTATTCATTCACGAAGTTCAGCGAAATCCCCGTATAACAATTCATGGCAGCTGCGCCAGCACAGATTTCTCTCTCTCTGCTATAGTGGACAAATAAAAAATTCAGAAGACCCGAACTTACACACACACACATAAACACACACATACGCATACACACACACCCACGGACACACACACACACGCCCACTTTTTGTCACCGTCGCCATCAGCAGCTGGAATCGCAGCTTGCGAGCCAAGCTCGCTCCTCTCGTTCGACCTCTTTTTCCCCATCTCCATCTCTCGTTCTCTCTCGCTCTCGCCTCACGACTGACGGACATCGACGCGGCATTTTGTATTCCAGGCGGCGCGCGCGCGTGCGGCTTCGATCGCCTAAGTCGTAATAATGATCCGTGACCTCCGGAGTGCGAGAGAGAAAGACAGAGAGAAGAGAGAGAGAGAGAAGAGAGTCGACGATTATCCGAGCTGACTTTGCGTGTGTACGTGCCGCGCTCGACGAGAGCAAGACAGAGTGTGAAATAGCGCGCAAGAGAATGACCGAGTAAAAAAGAAGGAAAGAGCAAGAGATAGAGATAGAGAGACAACACTGCACGCGATGACAAAAGAGAGGCGAATTTCAGGATCGGACTCGTTGCGTTTGACGGCCGCTGCTGCTGCTGCTATCGTATATATGTATACTTGTGCGAGCGAGCGAGCGACTCCAACGGAAATAGATATCTCGTGGATTTATGATTCCTCCAGGGACCGCGAATTTTACGAGGCTTTCACGTAATTGGTTTTCGATTATCTTGCCGGCGACGCTGCGCGATATGCGACGGTGTGTTCCCGCGAGCTTCGGGGCTACAAGGCACGGTGACGCAGCTAGCTCCAAAAAACAAAAACGAGCGGTTCGGGGATTTTCTGCGCTGACTGCGAGCGAGAAGGAATTGGTCAAAAAAATTAGCTGCAGACTTGCATTTTTTCTGATTGGAGGATTTAGGGTAAATGGCTACTTATACTGACAGTTTAGGGATACATGTCGACTATTTTATTTTTTCTTAATTATTTTTTTCATTAACGTATAATTCTGTATTTACAGTATATCCGAAAAGTAATATTAGAAATTTATCAAAATAATATCGAGATGTGGTGTATTTATGACTATCAATAGGATATTGCGAGAATACGACGCTTGTAATATTCTCGACGTTTCTACTATAATAATATGAAATGACAAAAATAGAGAATAGTAAAATAATTTAAGAATAATTAAATATCTTTTTAAATCTTGAGGGTTGTAAGTAAATTTGCTGATGATAAATCGTCTTTTTATTCTTCTCGCTCTCATTACAAAGGATTGTGTACTACACTATTCAATTCATCACTGATAGTAAGACAACTATATTTTGAAAAAATAAACAATGCTCTATAAAAAATATCGGTCGGAGTTAAATTTAAATAATGTTAATTTGAATATCAGCAGTGTCAATACAGAGGCCGTTTATATTATATGAGTTTCATTTAATGTTATGTATTATCGTAATGTACTTGTTTATTCAACAAAGTCACTATAAAACAACATTTATGGAGCACAAACGTATTTCTGATAATACTTGTGTATATACTACTTGTGCTAAATTCGTTTATGGTATCAGCTCACGCTCTGTTGATCTTTACCAAAATATTTCAATCGAAAATTTACCAAACAAAAAACTTCGCTTCCATATGTGATAATTATAATGTGGCGTCTTCAATGGAGACAGTCTACCTCCGATTATATACAAAAAAGAGAATGTTTCTCAAACGGAAATGTTAAAATGTCTTTTTATGAAAAAATTCATTCTAAACTAAATACAAATCATTTTCGTGTGTAGCGCAGCTTTATTTAGTTTTACCTAGATAAATCAACAAAATTGTTTTGCTACCACGTGCCCATATAAATCAATAAAGCAAGTTTTCCTCCCGCTGACGTTATACTAGTTTCAAACTAAAGTAGTAAACGATGCGCTCTAAAAAATAACAACTTGAATATCTCTTCCAATTTTGCAGCAGCAGCTGTCAGGCCCCATAATCTCCGTCATTCCGAAACTCATCAACCTAACGAAGATTTCTCGCGCTTATCGCAAACACGTAACTTCATTCAAAAACAATTTCCCTCTCATTAAACACATGGCCTCTCAGGAAAATGCAAATTCGTTCCTCGCTCGAAAACCCACATTTTACTATCAAAATCCAGCACGGATCGTTCCCACCGTAGCTGAATCTGAATCCAAAGCTCCATTTCCTCCCTCCCTGTCTCCACATCAAAAACGAAGCGGCACCCGGACCTTAGCATCCCGTGAATCGTTCGACGCCGATAAACTTTTCCGATTTTATATAAAATGCCGGGACGTCACCTTACATCCCCAGAAGCAGCGCACTGCTGACGAAGTATCTTTAGCGCTAGCGCAGCGTCCAACATTTTGACGCGTGACCGGCTGAACACACAGAGACGATTTTCCCGGACTGCGTCCCGGATCCCGCCCTGTGCAATACGACACTCGCAGAGGCTCGCAGCTCGCTTAAAGGGGAAGCGCGAGTATCGGTGTCGCGCTGCGGTGACGGCATTTATGCTGGCCTCGACGAGGGTACATTCGATCGAGACGATTTCTCGATACGCAATTTATCGTCACGTTTTGTGAGATATTTTTCTAGCTTGTTAGGTTTTATTTTCTGTGTAAAATGTGTATTGCAATTCGTTAAGGTGAGTCCAAAGTGGAAAACCGAAAATCTCTGGGAATCTATGAATCACTTTGAAATTTTTATCCTTTGTAAACAATGCAAAATTTTATTATCATGAAACTATTAGGTGTACCAAGATTTTGAGCAACATTTTACCTTTTAATTACGAGTTATTTTTGATATATATAAGTTATGTTAAAAATTAATTAAACACAGAATCGTTATAGAGTGATTCAGGCGCATGAGGTTTTATCATGCAGTTTTCTAACATTTTGCTCTTATTTTTTACATCAAAATAGAAAATTTGTAGAGTTTACTTTTATTAACAGTTTGAAGTACAGCTATAATGCTAGGTTACGATCTTTATTTTTATAATTGATTAGTTAAAGAATGTTTTTCACCTTGAATCTGGATTTTTTCTACGTTGAAGATCTATGAGATATTAAGACGCAATATACACCTTAAATCTGAAATAATAATTGGTATTTTTAATGCTTAATAACAAAAATTTTGATGGAAATTTATACTCATGTAATAAATTTACCCTTTTCTTATAATATACCATTTTTACGAGAGAATAAAGGTTCAAATATTCATTAAAGAGTCCAGAAGTCGAGCATCTAACCTTTCATGAAAAATTCACTGATATAGTACAGTTAATTCAATGTATAGCACCTTCCTGTAAGCGGATGTAATTTTTCAAGTTCTTTTCACTTTGTTATGACACTGGCTATAACCCGTACCAAAATCATGAAGAGAAACAACATTGAACTACTATAGTCACTCACTTAAACGCAGAAGACCATTGTATTTTTATTATTTTATACGCATTAAAGTTGTATCTGGCACTCATCGGATCGAGGTTTCTTCCAGATTTTAGTAGGAGTTATAGATAGTGTCAAAACAAAGTGACAAGAACTTGAATAATTGACATCCACTTACGGGAAGGTGCTATATTTTGCAATAACTTTTTATTCCATATTACTGATTCCTTTTAATAGGAGTATGGGTAAAGATTATGAAAAATATTATTTAAAATGAAAAAAATTTTGAAATTATATTTCTGGAAAGGTTAACTTAGAAAAACAAAATTATTGGAAAGATAAAAAATTAGATAAAAGGAATTTTTAAATTTGAATCTATGAAGGTATAAAACACGTAAAAAAGTAAAAAACAACAAAATTTTACAAGCCATATATTTTGAAAAAATAAAATTTGAAATAACAATTTTTTTAATATAAGGATAATTATTATTTTAATAGAAATGGTCAAGAATTTAACAAAAATAATAAATTCCAATCCTAATTTTTCAATATTATACTATTTCGATTTAATTATTTTTAAAAATATGTTATTTTCATATTTACATTTTTTCCATGTTTTTCCCTTTCAATAAATCTTAAATTCCGAATTTTCATTTAAGGAATTATTTTACTTCCTAATCTGAATTTTCCAAACATTAATTTTCGTAGTTTTTTTTTTCTAATTTCTATTTTTCAAAATTTTTACCCCCACTCTTTAATAGGTCTCATCTTCTCTAAAATAAGCCATAAAATATGATCAAATATTTTTATATACAGAAGACGAATATTTTTTAATTTATGTGACTACTATGTCCCAACATAGGTATACGAAAGATTTAAACACGCGTATATTACTTTATATACTAATAATATATGTAAGCTTGATCCGTTAGAATAACTTTGATAGATTTACGACAATATTTAAAATTTAAATATGGATTGGCATAATTCACATTAAAGTAGAGTTTGTAAATTATACGCAGGAAAAATCAATTTTTATCTTTAATTTTAAAAGTATTTGACACATCTGTTCGCGAAAATTTCTCATCAAAATTTACTGCTTCAAAATTTAACTTCAAATATGTATACAAAAATGTTTTTATTGCGAATACTGTTCAATTCATTCATTTGAAACGCCTACCTTTTCTACCTGTGTACACTAAACCGAGTTCAACACCGAAGTAAATTAATTTTTCAAGAGATGGAAATTCAGATGAAAACTTCTTTCCGGAAACTTTCTATCTATCTGGACTTATACTTTCTGTTTATCTTTTTTAAATTAAAACTTAAGCAACATTCTTTATCAAGATAAAACACAATTAAAATTGTAAGTAAAAGAAATTGCTTATCTCTTTTCAGAGAACGATGACTAATGTCAAGGTATTCTTTACATATAACGTAAGGAAATGATTATATTGTTAAGAATATTCTACGGAAGAAATAAACAAACCGCTGCCAATTCATTGGTACTTAGCTTCCTGAAACTAAATTAATTGTTCTAATATAAATTTTGTTGTTCTAATAAATTAATTTTAAATTGTTATATCTCTTTATAAGTAATCTCAAAAAATGTGTGCCGATCTATCATTGATGATTTATCAGAAGACAATTTTTTAGTAAAAAATTTTGTTTAAATTACAATTTTCCATGTCTCCTTAAAGATACTGTCGTAGGTGCGTTGGGTTTATAATTATTAAAAATTTCCGTTTTTAAAGAGAAATCTTTCTGTTATTTTTTGCTTATTATTAAAATTTACTGTTTCTTTTTATTTTTAAATTTCTTTTTATTTTCAATTTTTCGTAAAAATACGATAATTAAACAACAATTATATAAACTTGAATATCTTGAAAATTAAAGAACCTGGCGGTCTAAAAATAGAAATCAGTTAAGCGATAAGAAAAAGTTACCTTTTTGTTTTCGGAAAGTTTTAGATATAATTCTGCTGTTTTGAAACATCATACATGTCCGAGATTTAACCGTTTAATCTAAATATGTCGTTTTCGTTTATAACAAATGAAAAGAAAGTGTCGATTGAAAATTTGCGGTTATAAAATATAGGTAATTTTATACTCTTTTAAATTCAAAATGAAGCGATCATACAGTCCCCTTGGCTCAGTAGATAAAACGCTAGCCTGCCAATACAAGACGCTCAAGCAGTCGAAGGTTCGATTCTCAGTGAAAATTCTCGAGAATTTTTTCTTCTAGTTTTTCGTCTGGAAAAGATGTCCGACTATGCATTGTGCTTTGATGCAGGACGTTTGCGCTCATATAGCCTCGTCAAAAGTGTCTGAGATGCTAGGAAGCAGGTGATGGGTTTCACTCGACCAGCATCGCACAACACAACAAACAATGCATTGTGACATATCGGAGTCCCAAAATAGAGGGGACACATAGCCATTAAATACAAAGAAAGAATTAAACAGTCATATTATTTCTAAAATACAAAAATAATCTACCTTATCGATTTCAGACTATCGTAAAATATCGTAAAATAAATAAATCATCAAAAACAAAAATAGATGAATAAATCTCAAAATTTCTTTCCAATCCAAAATTTTCATTTAAAAACGAAACAAAAGAGCCCTGGTTTGCACAAAATTACCACGCCCTTCTCGAGATATAAACGATAAAAAATATTTAAAAAAAAGAACAACCTCAAATAATCATGAATGTAAAAGTTGTTATAATCTACGCTTCTAACAGTCTCAAGAGATAATGAAAATCTACCTTTCTGGAAATGTTCAGAAGGAATAATGACATTTTACTCAAACTATCCTTCGCCAAAGAAAACGATTTTTTACAAAATATTCTTATCCATATTCTTGATTACCTCAAATTATTTGAAAAATTATCCATGTTATATTTCCTAGATATTACCGTTTAAACAAAACACGAAGGGGCCTGCGGCGGCTCAGTCGGTAGAGTGTCGGATTCCCACGCCGGTGACCCGGGTTCGAATCCTAGTCTCTGCCGATTGATACAAGCACCACTGTAAAAATTACATGTGCTTTGTTTACAAACACACCGCAGACCCTCGTCGTCGATTAGCACCACATGGAAGCACAAACATGGCAACGTTAAAAAAAAAAAAAAAAAAACACGACGTTTTCGTGTATACCAGAAAAAAGGAAGTAGCTTATTTAAAATTTCGGGCCAGAAAAGATAGGTAAATTTATGCTCTTTTAAATTAAAAAAAATGAATTGATAATCTTATTTCAAAGATACCGAAAACCCCGAAAAACTTAAACTCAAAAATCGATATTTCGCTAAAAAAACAACAAAAAACATCTAAAATCAACAAATATATTTTTTCAGCCCCCTTTCTTTCAAAAAAACAAAATCATTGAGTCTTAAATCATTAATTTTGACCGTGAATGTTCAGAGTGATCTTCATCCACATACACGCACACACACGCACACATTTTCTAAAAATAGTATATTTTAATTCCTAATGTTTCAAAACATGTTTCTAATAAATTTTTTTAGCAAAACTTATTTTTTTACCGTCATAAAGCTTCCACTATGACGAAGCAATAATGCTCGTACAAAATAGCTAATGTCCAAATTTCTCTAAAGATACCAATAAGTAAAACAGTAAATATTCAAAAGTATCACTTTTTTATAAAATGTAATAATTTCTTAAATTTGAAATCAAATTAAATCAATACAATTAACGAAGGCAATATTTGAATTTTCCTTGAAGCATTCTTCAAGACGAGAAAGTCCGTCAGACTTTTTGCGCATAAAATTTACTCGGGTGACACAATTTTGAAGAAGACACGTAGCTGCGAACATCCCTGATTAAGGTCACAAGTAGTTGACGCCCGAGAAACTGCTTGGATCAACTAAAAAAGAAATGAAGTAGTACCCGAGAAAGAAAGAGCGAGGGAGAGAGGTAGGGAGGGAGGAAGAGAGAGAGAGGAGGGAGAGGGAGAGACAGAGCGAAAGAGAAAGAGAGAGAAAGAGAGAGAAAAGTAGCATGAGAGAAGAGCGATAGAATCCCGTTTCTTAGTTTACCTTCCTTCGCCGGCTGCTGCAGTAGTAGCAACCGACGCCGCTGGAAGGGGTACGAGTGGAGGATTCGAGACGGGGTAGGAACAATACTTTTTTCTCCGACACGGCCAGCGTAGAAGAACCATCGAGCCACGAGTGCTAGTGCTGTAGCCATGGCTGTGTAGCGCCAGCTTCAGCTCCAAAGAAGTAGGCACTTAACCCTTGCCCATAGGGAGGGAGGGGATCGAGGGAGGAGAATATGGCCGGTGCTTATGGTCGACGCAAGTTAACCCGAGCGACGAGCAAGACCGAGGGTCTTGGTAGGGGTAACTTTGCACTTTAATAGCACTTTGGCCTATCAATGTCCTCTCTCGTAGCTCGCGAACTATACGCTATACTTGCTCGCTCGCACCAGGGTGTCAGCCTCCCCCTGGGTTAACTTAGACGCGTAATGGATTCCCTGGTTTCTTCTCGCTTGGATCTCTCGAGTTCGAGCGCTCTTCGGTGGTGTTGCGTGTTGCTTCGTGTGTGGCACTTGATGCGTCCGCTGCAGGTGCGACACTTTTTTTCGGAATCTGCTTTAATCTTTCTAGTGTCATGAAGTTTTATGGTTACATATGTTCGTTTGTGCCTATAAAGCTTTTTGAAGGTAGTAATACGAGTCTTTACTAACGCTTTAAAAGATGTGTTCTATTTTGAACTAGTTTGTTATCAAATTAATATCATACCATATATCAGGTTTGTTAGTTAATTGCCATTAACTCCAAGCAAATTTTTTTTTTTTAAATGTACATTTTTACATTCTAAACTAATAACAATTTTAATTATCCAATTAAAATAGAAGTTAATTTAATTGATTAATTGAACTAATGTTGAATTTAATTAACTGTTACAATCAGTTCTATTACCTTAATAATATTTTAATGTATATTGCAGAGAAAGATATTCGGAAGCAAAATAGATGAGGTAACCGGAGAATGGAGAATATTACACAATATAAAAATGTATGAATTATACGGAAAACCGAACATTACTGGAGATATAAATGTCGAAGATTAGGATGGGCTGGGTATGTAGCTAGGATGGGAAATGAAAGGACAACGCTTAGAGTACTAGTAGGAAATCCAGAGAGCACAAGGCCTGCGGGCAGACCAAGACAAAGATGGGAGGATAATATCAAAGGAGATCTAAGAGAAATAGGAATGAAAAGGGGGACTGGATTGACCTTGCACAGAATATGGAGAAATGCCGTGATTGTGTGACCAAGGCTATGAACTGCATAGTCCCATTAACCATTAATAGTAGCTACAAGGATGGTGTATGCATGATCGCAGTGGATATATGAGTATAATAACAGCGGTCATGTAAGCATTATCTCCGCTAGCCATTAATTGCTGACCACTATAATAATATAATAGTAATATTGCATTATAACATAGAAGAGAAAAAGTAGGACTTCTGTGTTTCACAAGTAGAAAGGGTGTGGGCATAGTCAGGCGTCAAAATTGAATTTCTAAGAATACATGTATAAAAAGGATTACTGATATTCTTTGCATAAACAGCATTAATAACATTCCATAAATCACGTAAAATTTAAATTTTATTTAGCAAATGTTCTTTAAAAGAATTATAAGATCTGAACGAATAATTAAAACATATTTAATCCACTAAATGTAAATTAAGTGACACATATATTTTTCATTTCGAAATATAATTGTATACAAAGTATCATTTGTTTACTGAACTTTTAGTATAGTATATTTAATGTACATCCAAAAAACCTTTCATGATATAAATATATATGCTTAATTTACCAGTATAAGTTGAAACACAAATCAAACATAAATACATCGTTTTTTGTTGATCAGCATATCGAAGAATTCTTCCTATCATCATAGTGTTTTTATTGCAACGATAAAGCGATATCTTATGCAAGATCCAAGAAGCTTCCTTGATCTGAAATTGAATTCCGGTAAACGATTGAGTTCGTCACATGAATAGTTATGACGCAATTGTAGGATCACGATAAGTGTAGGACCTGAATAATTCATGATCAAAATAAGCTTTTTTTTCCTCTAGATTGAGAAAATAGCACATCTTGTGATGAATTTATTGAATTTCTACGACCGAAGATAGAGAAATTTCAATTAGAATGATGAACTAATTCCAAATGCAATTTTGAAAATTAACACATACTAAGAAAATTTATAATAAGAATCTCACGCCTCTAAAAATTATGCCATATAAAAATTAGCTTTCCACTTGTAACAACTCACTTCCACAATTTTACAATCTTATCCTAGTTCTTTGTAACCGAAAAACACGTCCCAGGCTTTGCAATATCCTCCTTACACTCATACTCCAAACTTACCTCTTACTTCGAGAGAATCAACAACCGCAGACCATCCTGGACGGTTCGGAAATTTCCGCCGAGTGATGCTGCGTTTTCTTGGCTCTCACTCGGTTGGTATGGGCGGACGGTGTTCCGCGCAGTAGAGACTGCGACACGACGCGCGTCTTATCGTTCTCGCCCCGGTGCAATCGAGCGCCCCCCGCCGCGCGCAGTGTCTGCAAAAGGAAATCGTCGAGTCCGACCAGGCGGAATAACGCTAGCCAGTGGAGCCCGAAGAAGGAGCCGAATACGCTTAAGCATACATACGTATGTGTAGCTTGAAGAAGATTCAAGCCATATAGAGCACGCGGAGAATTACTCGAATGCTGGCGAGCATTCATGCGCGAACGTACCCATAAACATGCCATATACATAAACACATAGACGCACACACTAAAACACACGTAAACACTCATACATTCATACATACGGACATGCACACACGCATACACACACTAAACACACGAACTATTTTTGAGTATAAGAAACAGTCTAAAATATATAATCTAATGTTAACATTATATATACATACTATCAATGATAATAAAAATCCGCTGCTAACTGCCTTAGCAGAATACTTTTTCAACAAGAGGTCCTGATTAATCGATTTATAAAGCCCTATAATGAAAATTTGGATTAAATGAATTAATGAAAAAATTATTTCATGATTTCAGCCTTGAGAATAGCCTTGAAAAACATAATTCGAATAATACTTATGTGCGTTTTGTGAACATTAACGTATATTTTATATATTTTAGTAAGCAGCGCTAAAAAAATTAGTTTTGTTTTGCTAGAATAGCTATTCTTTTAAGAAAATGGATACATTTTTCAAATTCGTTCTCAATTTGTTTCTTCTTTAAAAACAAAGTCATAAAAATAGTTTTAAACTTTTAGTTGTAAAGACATAAATCGTAAGAAAACATGCGCACGTTAAAAATCTTTGTCTATCTTTTATATATCTTTAATTCAAACTTCTGAAAAAACTTATTTTGTATTTTATAAAATAGATACTTTTTGAAAATTCTTTTATACATTCTTTTTTTTTAAATAGCTTAAGAATAGTTGTAAAAGACATAAATCGAAAGGAAATCGTGCGAACTTTAAGAACTTATATCTATCTTTTATATATCTTTAATACAGACCGCCGAAAATTTCCTTTTATAAAATATTTTTTTCTAACGTTACTATTTGATAAAAAAACTCTAAATATTATCCATTTAGCTCCAAAAAATGATCAGTTCGAATAAGGAGAGACCACGGAGTTCGGATATTGTATTTGAGATGAAATTTTGGGGATCTACTTTTGGAACCTAAAAATAAAGCACAGTACTCGATGTTTTATCCAATGAATCTTTAAATCTGAAATAAACCCAAAAAGCATGCTCATATGGGCAATGCTAAAAATCAGATATATAGATATACTATCAACATTAATCAAATACGCCGTATCGACCGTACAAAGGCCCATTGGACAAGACCACGAGTATTGGATTTCATTTTTAGGTATCAATATATGATCTTTAAAGATTCATGGAAATCCGTGACCCAAACTCCGTGGCCTCTCTTCGTAAGCTCCAACGTACCTAATACGGCTGCTAAGTAGGATGCCCACAGATTTATAATATCTGATCTATTAATAGAGAATATATAAAACCAATAACATTGTTCAGAGCTCAACAAAGCATGAATTTAAAAAAATAATTGACCTTTAAAGTGCGGGGAAAGTTCAGAAAAAGTGATAAAAAATAGATAAAATAAGTAGAAATTCCCGAGTATGGTTATACTATATACATTGTTTTAAATAGCATTAATCCATAGATATTATTTTTTTACAGTTGTCCCCGTACTTATATGAGTCAAATTTTTTTAAATTCATATCTAAACGAGTTTTAAACAGTGATATTGGCACATACACACGCACACACACACACACACATACACATACACACACACATACACACACACATACACACGCACAGAAACACACACACACACTCATACGCACACACTCACACACACACGCACATACACACACATATACACACAGATACATATATACATACACACATACATACATACGTACATACATACGTACATACATACGTACATAGATACGTACATACATACGTACACACACATACATACATACGTACATACATAAGTACATAGATACGTACATACATACGTACACACACATACATACACACATACATACATAGATACATACATACATGCATACATACATACATACATACATACATACATACATACATACATACATACATACATACATACATACATACATACGTACATAAAAACATATATACATACATACATACATACATACATACATACATACATACATACATACATACATACATAAAAATATACATACATACATACATACATGTAGACATTGTTTAAAAACGTATTTTTCTGACTCTGGAACCTCAAAAACATCGATATTTATCAAAATCTCTCATGCGAAAATATTCCCCGTTATAAAGCTTTCTCTTTGAGAAAGCAATACCCTGTATCTACCATACAATGGGCTTCATTTTCAGGTATCAGAAATTGATCTCCAAAGTTTCATCAAAGGCCCGTCCCGGACTGAGTGGACTCTTCTTGTTAAGTCAGGCGTCTTGCTTTTCTTGTTAAATCAATGCGTCTTGCTGATGTGTTAAAAAGTATAAATAAAATAATGTTGTGGATTTTTTTTTGCTTGTTTAATTTATTACAATAAAGTTTGTACTCAATAAAAATAAATATTTCTAGTGACCTACATTGGATCTGTACTGACCGAAATTACTCTGAATCGTATATACTCTATAGAGTAATCTCAGTCCAATTTCCTCTTTTATTTCACCTTCTAAATTAATGTCTTCCTATTTTGGGACAGAACATATAACAAAAAGTAAATATTATTAGCGATGCACAACATTAACATTATAACCATGTACAATTAAGGGAAACTAGTATGAATTTAAAATGCAAACATCTTTGTTTATATGACCGCCAATATTCCGTTCTCCCTTACATGAATAATGCATACAAATAAACTGCACGCAGGCATGTCTATGGGGCGTCTGCCCACGCGAACAAAGAACTTTGGTTATTCCGATACCTTAGCTACGTACATACTTATACAGCTACCGTAGAGTCTGAAGCAGTTCCGATGGCATCGCGCGCGCTCGTTCTCGCGCACGTCGAACAACGATGTGTACCCGAGTCAAACAAACCGTTAACGCTGTCTCGCGGATCAGCCTACGTAAAGAGCGAGGCGCGATGGCGCTACTGTTTGCTTAGTTGTTTCTTATCAGTCCGGGGCTACTACGAGAAGGACGTACAAGGACGAGTAAAAGAGAGAGATGGAGAAACGGATAAACGAAACAGGAAGCCGAGAGAGAGAGAGAGAGAGAGAGAGAGGGAGAGAGAGAGAGAGAGGAAGAGAGAGAGAGAGAGAGAGCTTGAAGAATGGCCGCAATCTCGAAACGTCCAGAAGGAAGCGCAGAGCGTATCCAGTCCGCAGCAGCAGAAGCAGCACAACAGTATGCGTTTGCCCTCTACGCGGTTGAGATACAGAGAGTATAATAGTCTCTCTCTCTCCTACTTCTTCTCCATCTCTTTCTCTCTCTTCCACTTTACCTCACTCTTTCTCTTTCTGGTCCTAGACTTACGAAAAGTTTTTGCACTTTCCGTAACAAATTGTTGGCGCATTTTCTCCAGTGCACTGTAATTTGGAGAGCGAGAGAGAGAGAGAGAGAGAGAGAGAAAGAGAGAAAAAGAGAGAGAAAGAGAGAGAGAGAGAGAGAGAGAGAAAGAGAGAGAAAGAGAGAGAAAGAGAAAGAGAGAGAGCATTTGAGAAATAAAGAGATATATAGATAGATAGATAGATAGATAGAATCTTTATTTTGCTTTCACAAAAATACGTTCGTCGCTAATTTAATAATATCACATAAGTTTGTCAGGTTCTTTTTCAAAATTGCAATTCGGTCTATGTAAAGATCTATCACGTCAGTATTAAAATTTGTATACAATATTTACATTTACACTTTCATTCCGATTCAATCACTCCTCCATACACTGTTGTAAATTACTAGCATACATATCTAACATAGGACTTAACTAAAATATTTTAAATGATTTAGGACATGACGATCTAGTCAATGTTTGCAAAATGTTGTTTGACCGCCACTTTAAGGTAGTACTCTCGGTACTGAACTAGTCAAAATATGTACCCATTTTTTTACATTCTATTTCTGATTCATTAATGAGGTGAACTTTGTTTAAATTATCGCATAAATAGACTAACGCAAAATTACGACTATATATTGAAATTAAACAAGTGTATTCATCCTATTTATTTAAAAAAATTTAATACAGATGCTGATTTAACTCTGTTTTTGAGATTAAATGCACCTTTTTTGTGTTGAAATAGTTTATTTTCAAACTTATAGGTAATCATAGTTTTCGAAAGTGATAAATGTCCGTCAGACAGTTATCTCTTACTACAAAAAGTTTCCACAAAAACTGAACGGTGACTGCCGTAATATACCTAAGTTTTTGTTATTTCCCATAAGACTCCGTGTTAAACGCGTGATAATAAAAATGCTAATATCTTTTCTCTCACGTACTCTGGCTTCACAAAAAAGTATCTGAGTCACATTTAGACTAACATGTACCAGTATGTTGAGTTGTATCAAAATCTGAACGGTAATTCTATAACCGAGAGTACTACCTTAAAGGTAACGTATGATGATAACGTGCGTATCGCAAAAGGGAGTGAATTCCATAGATGTGCACCTTGTACTTGAAAAGATCTTCTTCCAGTTTTAGTGCGCATGTATGGAATAGAGAGTCTCTTATATCACCCCGAACAGGCCGATTCGATTTATTATTTTTGAAGAATGGTTCCAAATACTCTGGTTACTTAATATTTAGTATTTTATACATCAATTGAGCTACGAAAACCATGTTTCTTGTGTCAACTTTTGTTCACTCTAATTGCAGCCTGTAAGGGGTGATGTGCACATCCCTCCTAGTACCTAAAACATAGCGCACACATGAATTTTGCAGTCTTTGCAGCCGGATATGCTGCTTGAGAGACGCATTTAAATGGACAACAGAACAATAATCAATGTGCGGAAAAACTAGAGCCATGGCCAGATGTTTGCGCAGATCCTGAGTGGTATACTTTCTAAAGAACCCCAGTGAAGCAGGTACTTGATGTACGAGTACCTCGAGTCGTCTTTTCTTAGATGTTTGTTCAAGTCGACGAATAGCTCTTTCATGTCATTTATATAAAGACAAAACAGCAACGGTTCCAGCACTGAACCCTGAGGCACTCTAAGATTTGTGGATAGCCAAGATGACTTGATGTCGGAGCATGTTACAACAGCTTGCCATCTATCTAATATATAAGATTTCATCCACACCAAGGCATGTCTGGAGAATCCCAGAGATCGCAGCTTTGCTAAGACCTTGGCTGGCGAGATCGTGTAAAAAACCTTGCTGAAGTCAAACAGTAATAAAAGAGTAACCTGTCTTTTGTCAGTCTTAGTAGTCTTCAGTTAGTCTTAGTAGAGCAGTTTGCGTTGAGTTATTCTGTTTATACCCGGACTGCATAGGGTCAAGTTGTTTTGTCTTTTTCATATGTTTTACTATCTAATCATGTGCGGTTTTTTCCAAAACCTTAGAAAGAAAGCACAACAGTCCAATCGACCGAAAGTCCGACACTGATGCTGGTGTGGTACACTTGCCAAATAGTACTACTCGTGCCCCTTCCATAGGTTCGGAAATATTCCAAGAGAGATAGAGAGAGAGAGCTGCGGAATTTCCTGGTCCCTACTTTAGGGCCCTGTTAGTCATATACATGCGGGACGATCAAAGATATGCGAAGAACAGATCGTTTGTCTTTTAAAAAATAAATGAATGAATTAAGAATCATTTTAGTGGCATTTTCTTTCATTGAAATAATGCACAACCTTTTCAGTTTTAATGTATTTTCTTGAGTAATAATGTTCAAGCTGAATGAATCCCCCACTTGCTGAAGCCACTCATATTGAAAAAATTAAATACTAACCTGATTCTATATACCTTACCGATTTTCAATTTTGAAATTCATAATAGGATTCTCTAGTTAAATTTTTAAGATCTATTATTATTAATCTTAAAAAATAGTTGATTCCTGGTGTGAAGTCGAAGAGCATAGAATGGCATTTTTTAAAAGATTTATTTAGTACCATGAAAAACCATAATTACTACAGTAATTAATACACATGTCTTTTTCTAAAGGCTATCGAGTATTTAGTCGCGGTAAACCATATCGATAGTTTTGCATGTAAGTGAAAAGCGACATCATAATAACGGATATGTTAGCAAGAAACAGCATTCCAATTCCTTCCAGATCAATAATTGCTCTTACATTGTAAGTAATTGATATAGTCGCTGTTCCAACGATACCTTTACTCACGCATACATACACACCTACACCCATGCACTCACATATACACACCCGCAAGTACCTACGTATACATCCGTACAAGAATTTTCAGTAGACGTATAGAGCAGCTATTATACATCACTCGGCAGATTTTCCACGCTGCAGTCCTATGAAACGGTAATAATAATTGCGAAATGCATCTAGGGAATGCCTCAATCCTTTGCGAGAGCATCACACAATTGCTGTGCTACATACTTATACATTCATACACATATACACACACACAATAACTCAACTTACACGCATATGCACATTTCGCACACAAGCATACTTAACACACGCGCGCCCACACACATAATCACTCATACACACGCACACACAAGCACTCACACTCACACACATCCGCACACTTACACACATATGCACACATACATCCACCCACACATACATACACATGCATATATACATATACACGCACACACATGCACACACGCACACATATTCACAAACATGCATACACGCATGCATACATACATACATGCATGTATACATACATACACTCACGCACACACACACATACACTTACCCATTGCTATAATCCGCGATATAGGCTCGTCAAGCAGTTCGGCCAGCAAACGCGTTTCAGCGCATTGTCCGCTCGTGCAGTGCGCGGCCCCTTCGGTATGCGCGGCGGTCCGGCCATCAATCGATGATTCCGATGCAGTGGCCGGGCCGCGGCGGCGAGAGAGAGAGAGAGAGAGCGAGCAACAATGAGGATTCGCAGATGCGCGCGCCGCAACAACCCGTCGCTATTCGAAATCTAAATATCGCCAGATGCTACCCGGCGCGGGGCGACGATTAAGCGCGATTGCCGACCGGATCAGCCCTAGGTTTTGATCAACTTTGAGGGAGGAATTAGATCGAGGGCTTTATTGCCCGCGACGTGCGCACGGCTTAAGCGCGTGGCATTTGTGTCGCCCGAGCGATATTAGATTGTATTCATATTTTAGCGATCGCGGGGGAGGTCGTGTACGTTTGGTCAAGTGGAGAGAGTGCGGGAATACATTATTCATTGCTACGGGTCGGTGTCGTCCCTTAGCTTCTTTTATTCATGGTTCTTTTAAGAAAATAATATTTATTTGAGTTTTGCAAGGATATCAGTAAGCTTTGTACGTTCCTCTTTCTCATTTTAAGGGTATTGGAAATATTCAAATAAGAACTTAAAATATAAGAGTTTTATAAAGAATCATATCATAATAAACAGTTGATTATGAAATATTTTATGTTAATTGTTTACCAAGCTATGATATCAAGTGTATAAAAGTATTCTGCATAATTTATACGATGTATATACAGTATGTATTATATTTATAATACATTTTACATTTTTAGTATAAAAATTACCGTCGTTAATATCATTGTATAAAAAGGTAGCTATAATCAAAAAACCAAATATGAATGTTCACCTCAAATTTCCTTAATATTAAAGTTTTATTTGAGATTATTCACTTTTAGTTATTCTTCTCATCTTTGTACAAAAAATGTTGATTCCACCAGCGTAATTAATTACAGCTCGAATTAAGAGAAAATTTAATTTTGCTCTTATAAAAATGAAATTGGTTAAGAAGTTGTTTATTTTTTAGCTTAAACGACTTACTAAATGACTCAAATATTTAAACTACAAGAAATGTATGATACGCTAATGAAGTAGGTGACTCTTGTATTACCTGTGAATTCATGTAACAAAGCTGTTTTTTTATAATTCGCAAACTTAGGGAATATATAATTTCGCTTATTTAATAATACTTTTTAATAATTTTCAAAATATTACAAAGTTAAATAGTTTATAAGTTTACCCTGGTGGAAAATTAATCTAGAACTATGTGAATCTATCTAGTTTGCCATGGGAATGATCGAGGGCCTTGATAAAACTAGATAATTATCTACCAAGGTATTAATTTACTTCTATGACCGCTATAATATTTGATCAAGGGCGATCGATTTACACAAATAATGTAGTTTTAATTACAATCAATTAAAACATCATTTTCATAGTAATTCCTTATAGCTCATTACAGCAGTTGTTTAACTAGTTAAAATTAACAATTTAACCTCATTACAATATTGGCATACACTCCATTAAATTTTCCGGCAAAAGAATCAAGCATAATACACCGATGATTATAAGCATCGTTATACCGCACGTCATAAGTCACAAATACTTCATTCCCATTTCGATCCTTCATGTCACATAAAACTTTGACGGTTAATATCGCGCTCCTTAATAAACGCCTTAAGATAACAAAAGACCTTTTATACATATATAGGCTCGTTTAAGCTACTTAACTTGCGCCCCCGATCCTCACCCCCCTCCTCGGGTCTCATCAATATTAATGAGTTAGTCGATATTGAGCTCATTACGCTTTTTGTCCCGCCGTCGAGGCGTCTTACCTTCCACGTAATATTTTTCTCTTTTCTCTCTCTCTCTCTCTCTCTCTCTCTCACCCTCTCCATCTCTCTACTTCGTCAGCTTATATCGAAATGTTTCAATGCGCGGCCGCGCGACTATATTCGGCGCTACGCTAACAATGGATTCCTCCTCCCCAGGGGGGATTGCGCGCGCGAGAGACTTACGATCGAAGAATAACGGCTTGCGAACTTGTCACGGGTATATATATATATATATATACATATATATGTGTATGTATATAAAATAAAATACGCGGCCCCCGTTCTTCCTATTCACGTGGTCGGAAGCGCGACCTGTCACGAAAGTCGGCCCCGGGAAATACTCGCGCGCTCGCGCGACTTTTCTTGCGGCACACGTCGCTGTTTTTCTGCTTCACTTGCTTTCCTCTGTTGACGGAATATAATGACAGTTAAAAATATGTTTCCCGGCGCACTGGCGCACTCGTCGAGGACGTCGATTTCGCAGACGTCTCGTTGACGTTGCCTGCGAGCGTGCGTGTGTTTCGCAGTTTTCCATTTGTTCGGAATCTACGATACAAAGTTTTTCGCCGGAACGACGACTATTCAACGTACTTTTTTTAGAGCTTTTTAAAACGGAGTCGTTTAAAATGGATTTATTATTTTGCGCGTTTTATTTTTGCAGAAAATACTTCCTCTACTTTTTAGAAAAAAGCAATATTCATTCTAATTAAAATTATCGATTCACGTTTTATATAGAAGATTTATTTTTTTTCACGTCAAAATTGAAAATATATTTGATTTATTTAACTAGGACATTATTCTAGTAGAAATAAAAAAGCAGTGCATTGGCTCAAATATTTTTATAGCGAATTAATAGTGAGAGAAATAGAAACTGTCTACAAATTATAAAATTGTGAGTATCGCGCTAAGTAATTAATTTTCAAAATTCTAAACTTGAATTTCAAAATGTAAATTTTAAGCCATCTACAAAGGGAAACCAATTGTATAATTTTGAAAATTGCCTCGGCCAATGAAAATTCAAAATGTATCTGCCCAGGCAACATCAATAAGAAAAAATTGAAAAGTTTTGAGAATCGGGTTGGTTTGATATTGTGGTAGTAGAGAAATCTAATTTCTATTTCGTGGAATCCTTTTTCATCAAAGTTTATTTATCACTATAAATCAAAAATAATAAAACATAGTACACTAAAGAAGTTCAATTATTATTTATCTATGCTTTAATAATAGTCACCATTACATTTAATTTCAAGTACTTTTTCGTTTCAACAAAACATGCTAGAAATATGTTTTAAGAACTTTGGAATCAAAATACATTATTTTTAAAATTATTTGTAAATGTCACAGATTTATATGAATCCGAAAAAACTGACTCTGAAAATAATGATATGTGAACGTTGACCTTGATGCTTTAGTATTAAAAATTCAGAAAATTAACAGATAACTGAATAAGATAATCATCCATAGGAAATGTTAAAACTGCCATGAGATATCACAAAATGTCTAAAAGATTTTTTAAAATGCCCAGCATTAAAGATAAAATTCTAACCAGGCCTCACAAACATTTACGTTCACTTTCAAGTGTTAACTTAGACTCAACCCCTCAAACTGCCACGAAATAATAGAGCCCACAGTTCGCATCCATCGTAAATTACCCAGTACCAGCGCGGCCATCGTGATCTCCATCCAAATTACCGACTGATGAGGTTCAACAATAACAATTGAAATACGCAATCGCACGCGAAATTCATTGCAGGCCGCGCGAAGGCATTACCACTATACACCGAAAACGCCACTATTCGCCGCGCATCACCAGCTCGTAAATTTCCGTTACGCGCAGCAGCAGCGCCAGCAGGAACGCATTTACATCGAAACGCGCATTCGCGCGCGCGCACGAGCGTAGATAGTGCGCGTTCATTTTTGCCCGTACTTCATCCGCTACTTACTCGGCTCGCATATGATTTTACGGCGCACAGCGCGCCGGCAGAGGCCGTGCATGCATTTTTCAGGCGACTTGTTGACGCGTCACCACCGCCACAGTAACCGCGCGCACATATATTTCTGCCTCTCTCTCTCGCGCAGTCTTTATTGTCGCTGGCTCGGCGCAGCGAGAACAAATGTTCCGTTCGCGGTAATGCCGGGCGCAGAGCGCGATTCGAGTGCTTTAGCACTTTTTTACGCGCCTCGCGGTATGCATACGGATTTTTTGCTCTTGGCTGCCGCGCCTTTCTTTTCTTTTACATTTTCTTTTTTGTCGTCGCCACGCGCGATATACACGTCTTCGCGCGGGACGCGCTTTTCATTGTTCATTTTCTCGCGCCGTAGCTTTTCGAGTGCGAGCGAATAGTTCAACCGAGGAGATTTTAATGATTTTACGTTGTTTGCGAGTGTGCGCGTGATGGCGTAGTGGGAGTTTTTCTTTCGTCGTGCTCGTGATGGAGACACGGGAACTCAAGATGATTATGTTTTTTCGAGCGAAGCAAAATTTCGAGGAGCAATTTCGTAGTTAAAGTTTTTAGTGATCCAAATGAAGTATACAGCTTGAAAATGAATGTTCAATTGAAGACCATTGATCCATATACGAGTTGAATGAAAAACGTGTCAAGAGTTATTCCGTAACTCGTGACATTGTTTGTGTTACATTTACAAGATTAAAAAAATGAGGATATCAAGATTTAATTGGATGCATCATAATATATAATATTTGATTCATTCGTATCCGTGCAATTACTATGTTTTGTAAGTTTCGATTACAGAATAAAATAAATCATAGGTGATAATATAAGTAGAACAAATCGTGTATGGTCAGACGGTCACATATTACTTTATGCTTATGCTGCGAAAGGTTAAAATTTTTGTGCAAATTATCCATTTAACGTATCTTGTGTTTAACTGTTAAATAAACCAAAACATTCAGCAGAAATCAATAAATTATATAAATGATATTTCAAAGCTTTTTAATTTTATCTTAATTCTGATAAATTTAATCATACAATGTGTTTACGAGTCAATACTCGCTTTGCTAACTGAAAATAAAGTAAATATTGTAAAAAGTATGAACGCAATTTCATTTCCCATCCAACGTTTCGAAGATAACATTTATTACTTTTAAATAAGAATGAAAAAAATTCTGCTATAAAGTTTTTACTCTTTTATTCACGTATGAAGGAAAAAATAAAAATTAATTTTTTTAATAAAATACACTTCTACATAATTGCACGCTCAAAGGTATTTTAATCAAGAGAAAACGGTTACAAATTCAGTTGAGTGAAACATTTAAATGTAAAAATGTTAAGCTTTAAAATCTCTTTTAATCCTGCATACGTAATTTTTTCTAGAGTATGTGCCTTTAATAATTACGAAAAAAATATTTTAGATAAAGTTTTTTTCCTTTAATTTTATCCAAGTAAAAATGATTTTGTATATATTTATATATAACTGTACATAATTACGTATAAAATAAACCATATACGATTATATATGAATTATACATAATTGTATATGATAGCGATATATCGCTAATCCAGAACAACACTATGCGAACTTAATTTGAAAATCGATTGAAAAAGGTTGATAAACTATAATATAATATTAAAAAGCACTGCTAACTTCTTTAACAGAATGTATTCTACAAGAATGGTTCTGATTTATTAAGTCATAAAATCTTGTAATGAACACGACAAATGATATTC
The DNA here is from genome assembly GCA_949152435.1 of Gastracanthus pulcherrimus. NCBI lineage: Eukaryota > Metazoa > Arthropoda > Insecta > Hymenoptera > Pteromalidae > Gastracanthus > Gastracanthus pulcherrimus. The sequence continues at coordinate 170,165,270 of OX424575.1, read as the reverse complement.
TAATAGTAACTGACTAGATGCAAGCGTTTAGAACTATCTTTTATGTATCATTCATACAACTGACACTATTGTTTAGAGTTTGTCAAAATATGAATATTGAAAAAAAATTTACTCCGGGGAAGTGAAGGGAAACTTTAAAAAACGAGGGACAAATCCGATAGAATAAGAGAAAAAATCAAGATTTTATCAGACATTAAGGTAGTTATCCCCTCAAATTAAAAGTCTCGAGAAACTTTTGAAATTTTGAACAAAGTCAATTTTTATCTCAAAGAATATCCCTGCAAAATTTCAGATCGCTGTACCATATAGATTTTGAGTTATAGTCATCCGAAGTTCACGTAGTTCGGGTCGTATTTCAATAGAATATAGCGATTTCAAAGAAAAAACCATGAATATGAGTTTATTTTAGCTCTAGTGATCGAGCAAGCCTCAATATTAATAATATTAATCCAAAGATCGTCAATCTCACTTTTGCTCATAACTACGTGTCAATATTTTACCTGGGGTCGGCATAGGCCATCCATGGGCATCCACCTTTCTGAAAAAAAATATTTTTAATTTGATAAGAAAGTTACTTTTTGAAAATTCATGGAATTCATGGAAAAAAGCTCACGATTTTTAATTAAAAACAGCTTAAATAATTAATTGAATCAAAACATTTTCTTTTTATAAACACGTTTTTAAAACGGACTAAAAAGTGTAAAATTACTTTCCCTAGCCCCATGCAGATCTACACCCCCATGCAGATTCCTAATCTCGTACAGATTGTCCTGAAAATTCCTCGCCACGGAAAACGTAGGACGCATAATAGTATGGAGTGTAGAGAGTAGAAGGAATCGTTGAGAAAACTCACATACAAGTTCAGATCATTTGCAAAGCAATAACATTATTAATGACGTAGATGAACTATTCATGTACTAATTGTTGATTAAATGCGCCCCACGTTTTTCGTGGGGAGGAATTTTCAGGACAATCTGTACGAGGTTTGGAATCTGCATGGGGTTGTAGATCTGTATAGGGCTAGGCAAAGTTATTTTATACTTTTTAGTCCGCTTTAAAAACACGTTTTTTTTTTTTAAATTTATTTAATTAATTATGTTCTGCTTTTTAGTCTCGTGTGTGAAAAATTTTGCAATCGATTTTATACATTTTGATGAAATTATGTATTTAGTGATTTTAAATAAAGATTTATAAATTTCCTATATGTATTTAATATTTATAATGTAGCTATCTTAATCGCTTCGAAATAAAACTATACGTGAAAATAATATTCAAAGAAAGAGTATTTGGAAAATACAAATTACTAACAAATTTAAACACAAACATCCGCCAGAAACAAGATATGTAAACATAAAGAATTTGACCTTCTCATATCAGTAGACGATGATTTCACACGACACCTTGAAGTACGCAAATCCAACGTAATACTGATATGAGAAGGTCAAATTCTTTATGCTTACATATCTTGTTTCTGGCGGATGTATATATATATATATATATACTATGTATAATATTTATTTTTCAGATTTTATAGACTCTCATTATTCGGAAATATGACAAAAGAAATTCAAAATGAACGCAATACAGCAGCTTGAATATATGAACTAAGCGAAGAAAACAATCATAAAATTTCGATATTTTCCATGATACTCATAATGAAACAAAAAACGTTAATTAATCGAGATAATTAAAAATGCGATGCTTCTCATCCAGCGCAAAGCACTAACAGCGGAACACTTCATAAATCCAATATCGCGTAAATTTCAATCGACGACGCACTAATTCTCCGAATCCCGAATGCTCGCTCGATCCCCCGCCCACCGAGCCATCGCCCGCGCGCTCATTATCAAAGCAAACACGTAGTGACCCATGAAAAAAAAAAGACACCAACAATTTTCCCGCTCGTCCGCGTCGATACGCAAACGAATTTCCGCTTTGTTCGGCGCGCCAAGCGCGGATTTCGCGGCAAAGATACAACGTCCAACCGAAGAGAGCAGCGGCGATGGCGGCGGTGGCGGCCATTCGTTACGATGATAAAAAACGAGAGAGAGAGAGAGAGAGAGAGAGAGAGAGAGAGAGAGAGAGAGAGAGAAGCAAGCGAGGCGCACGAGCGCGAATATATACGCGGCGTGTTTTATCATGTGTGGTTGGCGGCATTCCAGCTCTCTGCCGCGCCTGGCTTCGCATTCTGTATTTGTTGGCTTCCGTCTCGTTAGGCGGAAAATCTATTTCTTTTCCGTCTCGCACGCGCTCGCTCGCTCGCATAAATCTCGGTTCCGGGCCATTCGCCGCGGCCGCGCGCGGAAAATTGCGCGTTTCGACGCTGGGAAAAAATCGCGGCGCATTCAATTAAGCCGTTGTTGTTGCGCGCGGGCCACTTAACGTGCTATTTTTTCTACGCTCGATATGGGTTATTGAAATGCGTGAAAGGTGGGTAAATGTTTTTTTGCTTTCGATCCGAAGATGCGATGGATAGCGATGGTAATGACTGTAGATTGCGTGATGGGACGTCATGAAAACCAATGACACGTTCGGATGGATGTAGCGAGGGAATGGGGTACTATTAGTGCATAATTAGGTAAAGCACTGTTTTAGTAATGTGGACGTATCGTAGCCTAATGAGTTACTTTTTACATTTAAATTAGTCTCACTAATGACGTATCAAAATATACGATACGATGTATTAAATTTTATTTTGTCTTCTTACCCTAGTTTTGCTGCTTAAACAGTCATTATAGGAATAATTGCAGATGTAAACAAGTATATACCTTATATTAATTAAAAGATAGAGAAATATTGTTTTTTTATAATATTCAATAATTATTTTAAAAACTATGTTTAGCAGTATATTTATAATCTATTAATAATTGAATACTTTTTGTAAAAAAATTGATATATACATTTTAGTATTTCATTTGATACGTAGAAAATACAATTTGAATAATAAATAACTATTTTAAAACTAAAAATAGCAAATTGATCATATTCTGTTACAAAATATCGAAATCTAGCATTGATTATGATAACACTCAGAAATGCATTATTCATTTGAATGCAATCTAGGTGGTGTATGATTTATAACGCTTTACAGCTGGGTCGTTTCAGAAAATGTGTAAATGACAGCTTAACTTTGAATGTTTACAAATTACCACCGTTACTAAATACAACAATTCTTTCTCTACGTGTAACACGACTACACGTGTCCACCTTTACAAATTGATGGCTAAATAATGTTCATGTTTTTTCTAATAGAGCTGCTCTGTCTGAATAACTAGAATATTTTCTGATCCATTAAAAATTGCTTTGAATTTAATCTAATTACTTTTTGAATATTGTCAACTTTCTTTCATTTTTTCATTTAAAAATTATTGAACAATTTTTTATTGCAATTTTGAAAATGAAATAAAATGTCATTAATCATAATACATGTTTAATTTACAATAAAGTTATGATTCTCAATAAAACCCTGTTTATTATGATAATGTTTCGTTAAAAGTATATATACCTTCATTTGAAACATCATATTATAATACTCATAGTATACACTTTAAAAATTAATTATCGAGATGTTCCTTTGTTAAATCGGAACTTCCGGCTTTAAAATTATTTTGTTTATTATAATTATTAACATAAACAAAATAAAATACATAAACAATATCCACATAAATCATCATTAATTTAGCATCAGATAATGATAACTTTTAAATTATACACTCGATAACAGTATATAATTTAAAAAGCTTTGTACGACTTTACATCCCTTTTATTATGTAAAATGAACATGAAATCAATTTGTTACTATAAATTATCTGTTTTCATATAATTTTAGCTAATTTTATTATAAGTAACAACCGAATAAGTGTAAAATATATATAAAATATCCATATAAAGTAACATTTATTTATCAAAAGATAATGATATAATGGCAGTACCACGCAAATTATTGATGTTATTCTTGTTTATAATTCTTTATAGATAAAAATTATATTTCATAGCATTTTATAAAAAAAAAGAATTCTTTTTTATTTTATATACTAAAGCATTACATATTTATATCACAAAAAATTATAAGTATGTAATATTTTTAAATACGCAATCAAGTGCAAATTAAATAGCATTATCTCATTTTGTAAACGTGAAAAAAGACAGACTTTTAACGCTAACCCGTGAATAAAATTTTCTAATATACATTATAATATTATCAATCCTACTTCACGGGCGTACAATAAAATTTGTCATAATACGCAGATTTAGTGAAGAACATTCCGCAATTTATATTTTAGCACACTACCCCCCCCCCCTCGTTTACACCAACAAACTCATAAAAAGCAAATAAAGGCGTTTCAGAACAAGCGCATAAACACAAAATTTCAATCTTCCGCATCGGTTCTCAGAAAACTTATCACCTCGTCGTATCCTAAATTTCATTCAGCGCATATAACCTACCGCACATACGCGCCACAGCCCATTCATCAGGAATTCCATGCGGACCATTCTTACTCTAGCGTACACTCATCTCCTCCCCCACCTTCGCTCTCTCTCTCTCTCTCTCTTTCTCATCAGGCATTCATTTGCACAATGCCCGAGCGCAAAGTAGGAAGTCGCGTGCAGGTGACGTAACACGCTCGGAGAAATTAGCGAGCGAGCGGGCGCAGCGGCAGACATAGTCGTCCTGCTGCCTCCCACTCTCCCGGGACGTCGCCGGATTCGAATAAGAGGGTGCACCCAAGCGACACCGCGCGTCTCGCTATTCCGGGCACGTAGCCCGGCGACTGAACGGCCGTAACCCTTCTTTTTCTTCTCTGCTGCTGCCGCTGCTGCTGCTCTTCTCGTTCCTTTTGCCGCGCTTAAATGAAGATCCCTCAGGCAGTCTGGTGAGGTCTGGCCTGTACCCTCTTATCCGAAACTTCTTCGTACTTCGCGTATACTTCTTGCTACAGCGTCCTCTGGTTTGACTTAGCCATCGTTCTGGTCAGAGCGGGTAGGGTTGATTCGGTCTTGTATATACTTTGAAGTCTTGTATGGTGTGTGTGTATATATTTCTCTGTCTCGAAGTTTGAAGTCTCTTAGTTCGGATTCGGTTCGGAGCAAAGTACTGAGCTTTTGTCTTCGCAATGCTTTTTTTTTATTAAATTATATGTAATCTTGTTATTGGGATTTAAAATGTCATGGCCGAGGCAAAGCTTCTTCGTGAATAAGGATCTAAAATGTATGAATTTTAAAACTGATTATGTTAGAAAATTCTGTATGTGTTTCACTTCTGTAAAATTATTTTATAGCAACTTTTAAATTGTTTAAGAAATGATTATAGAATATCCCGGGTAAAAGTGGCTCATATAGGATCATACATGATCGTATACAACGTTTCATATACGATCATATATGATCATGAGTTATGGCAACATATAAATATATCTGATCGTATATGAACATGTGTGCTCATGATTTAAGGTATATCATCCTAATAATAATTCACAAATTGACGGACTAAGCTATGACACAATGATTCTGAAAATATTTTTTGAAAAGCATAGTAATTAAAAAAATGAAATTCGAAAATTGACAAACTTGATTTCATATATGTCCATATATGATCATGTATGATTATATATTATTATATAAAGTCAAATGAGGTACCACATGTAATCATATATAATAATGCACTACTATATATGACTATATATGATTATATATGCTTATATATTATATATATATAACAATTTATGGATCTATTCGACCATCCAAATGAAACCTTTGATATGTCCATATATGAAGCGTTGGATGCAGTAAAAACTTAATTCGAATTAAGTTGTCTTTGCATCCACCTACACATTCGTATTCTACTACCCTAAATCTAGTAGAATACGATTTCAAACAAATTTTTTAGAAGATTTATATGCTGTTCTTTCTCCAAGAAACCTTGTTTGACATCGTATTGTATTAAATTTAGGGTAATAGAATACGAATTTGTAGGTGACTGCAAATACAACTTCGTTTGAATTAAGTTGTTATTGCGCCCCACACTGGATATGGACGATGTATGATGTAACGATGTCATCGGTATTTTGATAGAAAATAGCGCTAATTAGGTAGAAAAAGAAAAAAAGACCACGCATAGCACGTTTGGTTTTACCACTGAACCCAATTATATAATCATCATAAAATGTATATTAAAATTATGTATTACAAAAAACATATCTAATTTCATTTTATTTATTTTGGTTGCAGGTGAGTTAAGAATCTAATCAATTAACAAAGTCTTCTGCCTTGCGTAAGTTTTGTAACATTTCATTATTTATGCTGTTCTGAATAGTATTTTAATTAATATCCGTATAGCCGTATACAAAATAAATTGTTTAAACAAGTTAACCCTTTGAGTGCCGGAAAACAGATAATTAAAGCATGTCGTTTTTAATCCTGATTATATTGAAATTATTAGATCCCAGCGAAAAAATTATAATGGGATAAAGATGTATTTTCGCGAGTTCTAAAACTTTTATTGAAGGTATTATAATCCGAAATCTAATCTGCTGAAGTTACGCGCGAAGTAAAGTGCTCAAAGCTTCTTTGCCATCGGCACTTAAGGGGTGAATGTCGATGGCTAATAAGATCTACAATTGAAAGTCATCTTTATAAAGCCCAGATGATGACTCTGCACACAAACAAAGAAGCATATTGCAAACATCCACATTTAGTAATAATCCTCGACGTTCCCCCTTCCATAAACCTTCTAGAAGTCCATTTTTCACGCCATGATTCATTAATCTTCCGCGACGTTGAGCAAAAGAAAGAAGTAACAGATCCCGCTGCCCGACAACTGACAACATACTCGCTTAACATGCACGTGCAATTCCAGACCGATTCCGAGAATGCAAGCAGCAAGAGCAGTGCTACGTTATCCTTCCCTCCTCTCCAACCCAAATCTCTCTCTCTCTCTCTTTCTCTCCCACCCTCGCTCTCGCTCCTCTGTCTCCCTCTCTCACTCCGAATTGCCAGAAATCCTTCCCGCGACTCGCGCGTCTCGAGGTCCCTATCCCATTTTCGCTGCGGCGAAACAATGCACACAGTCACGTCCAATATTGTACGTACCGGGGAGCTAGCTCCCCTGTACTCCGCTGCCAGCGAAGTCGGATATCGCTGCCTCGAGCCGAGCTCGCGTATCTTCGATCGCCGTGTCTTCGTCTATCGTGGTAAGTGGCGCCTCAGGGACATACTCGAAATCGCAATTACACCCCTGTTCCCTTAACCCTTTAACGGGCCCTGGGACGTAGATATTTGTACGGCTGACGGGAAAATTCGTTACTGTCGCCAATCTCGATCTTTCGATAGTCAGCTTTACGTGTTTTATTCAAGGGCCTATACTTTTCTGTATACAGAAGAGACGTATTGAAAAAAAAGGAAAAGTAGATCAGATAAATAACGTAAATGGGTTAGTAATACTTCATCAACTCTTAAGATGCGATTAATCCAGACAAAATCGTACCAGAGGTTTTTGGGTCGCGTTTAATTATAAATTTAATATCAAATTTATGAACTGTAAGACAATATAATGAATACGCATAATTTTACATTATAAAGATTTAATTAAAATATCAATCGATTGAAACCAATTTTATCAGTATAATGTATTATTTATGTATTTTAACGACTGTAATAATTGAAGAGTTTAAAACTTAATATATTGAAATTCCGCTGGTTCATATTAAGAGTATTCGTGCCAAAAGCGTTTTCTAAAAATTTTAGATCACTTTGTTAGAAATTGCCTCTGAAATATTAATTATCCTTATAAAATTGTGAAATACTTACGAGGTATCCTCTGATTACTGCTACCTACCCTATTACCGTCCCACAAGGCTTTTTTGTCAAAATCATTAAATAACCATTTTTTAAGGATACACAAACAAACTAGAAACTATTATTAACCCAATAAAAAAGAAAGTATAGTTCGATACTTATTCTCATTTATTTGTATTTACATATTGTACTTTATCGGGATTGGAACACTCTACCACATGAACTATCATACCGCGCTGGCTGCCTTGCTTCTTTCGAATACATCCTATAGTACCTACATTTCTCCTGACACGTCGCTTATACACGTGACAATTTCATATTTTGAGGTTAGAGTGTACATAGTACTAGAAATAAAAAGCCATATATTTAATTTTTGAATTATGCTTATAATAAAACATAATTCAATTAGTGTTATGGATGTAACAGATCATCGTGACATATTTAATCTGATGATGATGCAATATTTAAATACGTATTTTAGGTGAATTCGCTGATAGCGTGGTAAGAATGGGTTTGAATAGATTTTCTTTATTTCGATGGGTCCTACGAGAGAAGACTTATCTTATGCGTAACGATTAGAAAAGACCTACCTCACGCGTTATGATTAGAAAAGACCTATCTTTTGCGCGTTGCGATTAGAAACAGACCATCTCTTTTGAGTTTATTTCTTACACTAACTTTGAGGTCTTATAATTATTATAAAATAATTGCAATTATAACTTATATTAACTTTTTAATACTACTGATGTAAGATTATCATCTTCACGTCATTCAAAATAAGGTGTCAAATCATTTTATAACTAATTTTCAGCACTGAATAGAGCCTGCAAAATAACCTCAAAAGAGATCCTAATCGCAACGCGCAAGATAAATCTTTTATAATCGTAACGCGTAAGATAGGTCTTTTCTAATCGTAATGCGTAAGATAAATCTTTTCTCTTAGGACCCATCAGTTTAATAAATTTTAATTGGAAATATTAGAATTTTAATAGTATATTTCGACACCGGTGCGGAAGGTGATTATTTAGCCCATGTGACGTTTTTCGCACGAGCGAAGCGAGTGAGAAAAGTCACATGAAGTAAAAATCTTCTTACGCACCAGTTTCGAACCGTATTTTATACCACGAGAGCCGAATAATCATATTGAAGTTATGATTTTGAGGTTAGAGTGGTAAAAATATTAATTCATTATAGAGATAAGGCATTAAATAATTATATTAAAAAAGAAACTCCATCATTTTAGGTTAAAAATTCATCAAATTCATATAATAGGTATTGCTAAAAAGAATTTTCCAAATTGCAGTAATGAGGGGTCTTACCCTATTATCAAACAAATTTCAAAGGGAAAGTTCAAGTATCTTGATGAATTTCTGTAAAATATCTTCTGGTATCTAAAAATAAAATCCAGCTTCTGTAGATTCATCAAATGGACCTTGTATTTCAGATATAAGTTATTGTAACCTGAACGAGCGATTTCATGGTAAATAAATGGTATCTCTACTTATTATAGCTCAGCAACATTTTTTGCTAGAAGAATCATTCAACAATAGGAAAAAGTACAAGAAAAGAGCTTTAATTTGAATTTTTTTATATAAAAATATTAATCTATTTTTAAGTTATTAATTACAAAAGAAAATCATAAATGAAGCATGAAAATTCACTGATCCTAACTCTTTAAATATAATACAAAAAACTGAATAAAACTAATTTGTTCAAGTGAATAAGGTATATAATATTAAAGCGACAACGCTGACTTCGAAATTTAGCATACTTGTTTTATCTATAAGGTAAATTATTGTACAAATTATAATTATAAGACTAAACTATGTAAAAGGTGTATTATTAATTGTATAATTAATTTTATGTTAATAAATCAGTTCTGAAGAGGGCGGTAATGGAAAGCCGTCGAAACGAGGACAACTAATAAATGTTGTTGGTTTACTAATAGTCCAATTTGATATCAATCACCAATTTGACTCAACCAAAATCAATAAAGGCCATCAAATTCTAATTATGTAATTTATTAAAATTAGGTGAATTGCATAAGTTCTCTAGCATAAAATATTGCTTAGTTAAGATAGACAAAGTAAAGGTATTTAATTATTGTTTACCAAAAAGGCGCACGCTACACCTGCGCCTTTTTAAGAATATTAAGATACTTAAATATTATGAATAAGAACCTATTTGATAAAATTACAACTGTTAGACTTCAATTTCAGAATCCATTATTTTCTTAAAGAATACTTTTTCTTAATAAATAAGAGGTGGGAAGGCGCTTCGCTTTATTTATAGAAAACAAAGGACGCAGTGATAGAATTGATACTGAAATTAAGCATAAACCAAAACACATTTTCTCCAAGTCATCGTTCATGCTAATCTATGATTTAACTTACAATTTAACCAGTCTTTCATTTATTTTCAACAAATAAAGCAATGTACTGAAGAAAATTGCATTCTAAGGCACACTTTTTTCAAAAATAAAACCCTTGGATGCTAAAATTTGTTTACATTACTCACAAATTTTGACCGATTTGAACCGTTTTGGTATATTTTCGCCCTTCATTTATCAAGAATAAATTGATTCTGATACATATTTTTACAGAAAGCGAAATTTTCGACTGATAAATTTGCATCAGCAACGTAGCCCTAGGCCCTCAAACACGCTAAAAGTGCATCTATACTTCTACCGCAGCTGCTACTCTCATCCACACTCCGCAAAGATATTTCTATTTGGCCGCGGCGCACGCTCCGCGTCGTGCGATGAACGCCGATAAGGTGCATTCGATAAGACTTTTCGAGAGAGGGGAGGGGGCGGGTGGAATAACGCAGGGCTCGGAACGAGCTTGGAAATTGCCGGGACATTACCTCGCGGAGTCGAGTTGCCGCTGCCGCCGTCGTCATAAGCGCGCGGGCGCGCGCGAATCCGCTAAGTGACCACTTAGCTTCCGGTGCCCGCGCGTCCGTATAGCCGAAGGTAAAGGCAGGGGCGCGATGATTCTGCTTTGGGCATAATGCGAGCACCAGCGGCCGGCCGACTAAAGCCGGAAATAGTCGAGAATGGATAAGCCAAATTGCGGGGTAATTACCGATTCAGACTGCGCGAATTCAGGCCGACGCGAGTGTGTGTACGTGCGCTAACGTCGCAGTGTCTGACGTGGGTTGGGAGGTTTGACAAGAGATGGCGAGCGCTGCTTTTGGATCGTAGGAAATTGTGTTTCTTTCGTGAGGTGCGTATTAGTTCGGCGCACCAGGAGTTTGATTGGCCTGAAAATAGAAAGTGGTTATGTTGTTATGTGTGATTGACAATCTGCATGTTTTTGACTTTTATTAGGTTTATGACTGTCTTTAAGATGTTTAAGATGTAATGTAATATTTTTATCTGTAAGTAATATTATTTTCTTTTCGTTATAATTCTGTCTGTACATCCTACAACCTACTCAACGTGAATTCGTTATTCGAAATAATTATTGATTTTGTTTTTATTCATAACAGTATGTTACTCATGAAATAATTAGCAAACTTTGTAAAGTTATTAAAAATAGATTTCCATGCGTGTATTGCATACATTATTTTCTCTGCAGTTGATCCATTAGAGAATACATAATATTAGAATACGACCCTGGTAGAAAATTGAGCATATTAGATGGTCGGTTCACGATCTATTGGGCAGATCCGTTTCCTAATAGTTCGCCAGAAATAAACCAGCATCTGACCAGAAATTTATAGAAAATCTAAATAGCTTACATAACCCTAAAAAATTATTGAAAATGTAAATCCCATTACAGTACTTCTGCGTTAAAACAGCATGCAAATTTTTATTCGATTATTTATTTGATTTTTTTATGTTTTATTTAATTATAAAACTCTAACCTTAAAAAAACTTTTAATGAAATAAGTTTTTAGTTTTTATTTCGAATCTATCCCAAATATATCTTAGCATTCTATTAACAATAAGCTATTAAATCCATGACATAATAATCATTATTAAATTATAAAAATTCGTTAAACGTTATTTTTTATTTATTTATTCATTAACCATAAGTTGGTCAGGTTTCTGACGAGAAAACGTCGACAGGTAGCGGGGTTTCTGGCCAGACTTTTAAGCAGAAATTGGCCATTCCCTATAAAATAGAGTAAAATCTGGCGAACATATGGGGAACGTTTCTACCAGGGGAGATTGATCTATTGTTACTTATCATTTACATAATATATTTCGGATTTCGGAAACCCTCCTTCATCCTGATTATTAATTCAATTTTTAGTTTTCTCGCTGATTTAGTTTATCGGACATAACGATCAACTGAATCAAATTATTTAGCGACATAATTGAATTTTCCTGATAAGCTAAATTATGTATACCAATACTTTACTTAGATGTTGCAGTTCTCTACTATTAATTTGTATGCCAAATATAGCAATAGATACAGGGAAAGTTCACAACGTGCAGAAAACGTATTTTAATCAGATATTGGAAAATTGTACAGTATTATAACATGGACTTTAGCATGAAATTTAAGCATGAGTTTCGCGCAATATTAGAAAGAACTTATGCGCGTAAAACTTGTAGGATATTGTGTGAAAAATAATGAGATGTACGCCTTAATTACATCCTTTGAAAGAAGTGACGTTATGCGAAATATCGTGGCTCTCCTCACCATATAATAGGGAAGAATGCCGATTGATAGTTACCAGTATATTCTTGTAGATGATGGTATAGTTTCTTTATAAACATTTGGAATTTACATGATATCTTCAAAATGGAAGAAGATATAGATTTAAAAGCGTAAAACTTTAAAAACGATGTGACGTTATTCCGGCCGGCACCTTTTGATGTTTTAACGATGCAACGTCACTCAAAGGACCTTTAATAAGCTATAACATTCGCAAATTGAGTTATTTTTTTAAAATTCAAAAAGCAATAGACGTCGGCTTAGGTTCATTAACATTTGCACAAATGCCAATCAAAAAATAAATTTTGTATTGTTCCCTATTGCATAAGCTACACGCTTTTTCAACATGAAATAATGCTTGGAATCATTAATTTCGTTTCATAGGTAGTTGTTTCCAAAATACAACCTAGTGTATCCCGAATAAGGGTTACCTCAGTGAAAAAATCTTACCTTTTACTTCGAAGCATAAGACGCTGCAAGTTTTCAAACTTGAAAAATGCAGACCGAAAAAATATAAAAGAAGACGAAAACAGCTTTAGTTGAGACCTGCACTAAACGTTTACGAAATATTAGTTATTACCTAAGTTATGAACAATCAATAATGATAGCGAAAAATGCATGAATAATGGAGAGTTGAAAATTCTTGAGTTGTAACGCATACATATGTGTGAACATTGGAAATGTTTAATATTTTCAAACCCCTCAGATTTCAAATTAAAGCTGATCCCGTCTACTTTTATATTCTTTCGAGTTCATTTTCTAATGCGTAAACTTGCAGAATCATGATCGAAAGTAAAAGCACAATTCTTCACTGAAATAACACAAATAATAAACGTTAGTTATAAAAAGAAAAGTATCCTCATCATACTAAAAATCTTAATCTATCTCGTGAACCAAATCCCTGTAAAACATTACTAAAAAATTGTCTTCCTCAAATCGTTTGCCACCTCAGCACACACAGTCTCGCGTTCGTTCTCCTTTCATCGAACTCCCACTCAAATCTCTCCCGCCCCTTCGCGTAAACAAAGCGAATTCAAACGCCAATTCAAACTTCCTCGATACACCCGGCCTCTTAAATTCATAATTCCGATATCACTCCCGAAGCTCATAAATATTTCGCAGCGGGCGTATAATCGCGCCCCACAATAATAACAGTCGAAGAAAGCGCGGACGACGCCTCGCTAGCGAAAAGAAAAACGCGGAGCGTTAAACGTCTCGATGCAGCTCTCCTTCCCTCGACCCCGGAGAAATTTGTATGCGCGAGGGAAGGTGCGCGCGCCAGCTCCGTGGACCGGAGCCAAGATATATCCGCGAGATCCGAGCCGAGCCCTGGCAGGAGAGCACCTCCATCTCCTCTTCTCGTTTGCCTTTGCTCTGCTTTTATCTCTCTCTCTCTTCTTCACTGCCTCTCTTTCGTAAATCTAATCGCGCGTGACCCGCTTCGTCGTCGGCGTCGTAGTCGTCACATGAACGCGGAGGGGAGGGGGGGCTCGAGTCAACAACCCCCGAGACACTCGAGTTAATAAAGTTTCCCCAGGCATGGCGAAAGTTTCTTCTGCTTCTGCTTCAGCTCCGACGACGTCGTCGTCGTCCCGCGGTGTGTATATTCAGCGTATTTTTACGGGGGGTTCGGACAACGAGAAGAAGAGAGAGAGAGAGTAGCTGATTTCTTTCGGAACGATCACCTTTTTCGTATTCGGTTGGTCTTGATCGGGGCGTAGGACTTTGGTGTGTATACATGTGGACGGGCTAGATTCGCCTGGGGGTGAGACACGGCGAAGGGAAGATAGTTATTGCCGGTAAATGCGGTTAGGAATGAATACAATGTATGATTGGTACATTGAAGGCTATAAAAATCACTTGAACTGTGTCCTAATGTTACCTAGTAATCAATCGTTCTGGGATAATTGGAAAATATTGAATAGTCATTAAATATTGAACTTATTGTACATGATATAAATGTATATGAGAAAAAAACGTCCAACATGGAGAGGGTCATACCTCTGAGTCACAAATTTTTATAAGATTTTATGAGGTGTCTTTTGGTACCTAGAAATAATAAGAATATTAGTAACGTTCAGATATTATGTAATGTTAAAGATTTCTTATATATGGGGCCGTGCACAAATTACGTAAGGGTTGCAGGAGGGAGAGGTATACGAAAACCTTACGAATACTGAGTGGGGGCGGGGCTAAACAAATGCTTACGTAAGGCTATTTATTTCGAAATCCTTTTCTAAATAATGTTTGTGAAACATCTAAAAGGGGGATGAAAAGTATTTAGAATGAATTGAATCAGAATACGTTAAAGTTGTGGCTGTCTTTGAAGACTTTTGAAATGAAAAGAATTGCACAATGAAACTTGTAAGCTTGTAATAAGTTTGTTACATGAATGGCTAACTTGTTTTTCGACAGATGAATATGAAAAATGTTATTATTATTTCTCCATTTATTATATTATAATATCATATTAAAACTTTTACGGCAGCATAATCCACATACATTTCATAAATTTATGAAAATGTAGTTTTAACATTTCATATAAATCCAAAAACAAAATTCTTCTAAATAATTTTCTTAGTCAGTTTTCATTTTGTATACTGTGTTATTGAAACACCTTCATGCCAAACATTCTCTAAAACTTTTTTATTTCTCTACACTATTAAAATATTAACCTCGAAATTAACAAAATAGTCATATATTAGCCGCTTTACTAGCTAAGGCCAAACTTGTATAGTACTGTTAGCCCACTTTACTCTTCGTTTTCGAATTACTAATCGTATAAAGTAGCCTTTACTAACTTTTTTCTCCGTGAAGCGTGACCGCTTTAGGAATAATGGATATGCGCGGATGAGTAGCGCTGAACGACATATATATATATATATATATATATATATATATATATCAGCTTCGCAGTGTTATATTTGAGTTTCTGCGCGGTATATAACTTTTGCGCAGTAGCTGGACTTTGACGCGCTTTGCCTGTTTTGAACTGTGAATTCGATCGGTTGAAGTTGAGCGAGAAAGAAGGTTTGTTATGGAGAGTTTCGAAATATATCGACATTTCTGAAGCTTGGTATGATACTTATTATTATGGTATAGTATTCATTCTTGTTTGTTCCTTCTTTGCGAAATTTTGTTAGTTTACAGTGAGACAAGTGTATAGAATCGCTTATATAAAGGATATCGTTTGTTTTTTAGTTGTATCCCGATACAACTAGAACTAAATAGTGGAGTTTAGTAAACTTAAGTTAATTAAAAGTTAAATTACTAGAAAATATATTCTGCTTTACAATTTTAAAGTTATATTGAAAAACCACTGCCAATTCATTAGCACTTAGCTTCCTCAAACCTTATTAATTATTCCAATAGAAAATATTATTCTATTTAATTCTATAGTGAAAAGTCAAGTTAATTTTTTTAAATCTCGAGATATATAGATACACCGCGCACCGGATCGCCTCTTACTGCGCACCTCCCCGTGCAGCCCTTAAGCTACTGTATTTATTTACGTTTTCGCTCAGTACTCGGAATCTTGTTCTCATTCGTTCTAAAATTTCATGTACATGATCTTTAATACTTTTTCAATATTTTGCATTATTTTCTATTTCTTTCTTATTATTTTTAAACAATTGCAGTGTAAGTTTGTTGTCATTTTATAAGCTGCTCTCATACGAGCCCGTGTAGAAGAGTCAATCTTTGAAGTCAATTATCTTTAAAACGGTAATGGTTCATGGTTTCAAATTTCACATGCTATCGTAAACTTTAGAGAAGAATGACATATTAAATTTTCAGAATCATCTTATCATTTAGACTTCTTTATCGAACCTCCTTAACATAAATAGTTTTTGCACAACAAGTAACATTATTTTCTATTTCTTTCTTATTATTTTTAAACAATTGCAGTGTAAGTTTGTTGTCATTTTATAAGCTGCTCTCATACGAGCCCGTGTAGAAGAGTCAATCTTTGAAGTCAATTATCTTTAAAACGGTAATGGTTCATGGTTTCAAATTTCACATGCTATCGTAAACTTTAGAGAAGAATGACATATTAAATTTTCAGAATCATCTTATCATTTAGACTTCTTTATCGAACCACCTTAACATAAAAAGTTTTTGCACAACAAGTAACATTTTCTTCAATGAACAATAAATTTTGCAACACTAAAAAACTATTGATTATATTTCTTTTTATGCATATAAAAAATGCATACTACTTTTACCAAATAATTTTTTGTAATTCTGTAATTCTATTTTAGTTTATGAATAACTAATTTCTTTGTTTAATAGAAAAATATAATTCAAAAGAAAAAACGCCATAAAACGAAAACGAATCGATGAATCTCGCATTTGCCGAATAATAGTATACTTGTGGGAAAAAGTAAAAAAAAATTTTTCCGCAAATACATTTCTTTTAATTCCCGCAAATGCTTTCTCTCTTTTTTATCAATTTTGAGCTATTCTTTTCTTTTTCCGTGGGTCTCACTCTTCAAATTAATAAAGTGGCCACAGTTAAGTCGGAAATAAAGTTCTATATGCAATATGGGAGTAAAGACGACCGTATTCCGTTGTTGCATAACGTATTATTATTTAATTTATATCATGATTTGAGTGCATGTAATCTAGGAGTGTTCACGAATTCTGCCTTCTTATGCAGTTATAATACACCAAGTAAGAGACATCTTCGTTAATTTGCCCAAAAGTTCCGACACCGCATGAACTTAATCCACTCATCGACTTTATCAATTTAATGTGACTAACTTGTCTTCCTGAAAACCAATAAAACGAGGAAAACAGCGGCACCAAGAAAATTTTGCAATCGAATCTGCCATTCAATTTCGCGACTGCGCTGCGGCGAGACTCGTCGCGAAAATGATATTTCGTGCTATTGACTTTATCTCAAAAGTACGAGCGTGCGGCATCACCCGCGGCTGCGTACTCGCAATGATTAAATAAAAATACCGCCGATGAATTTCCCTCGGTCCGCGCGGCCGCGCAGGTCTATATCTGATTGATTCGCTCGCACAGGGCCAAATATTACGCGCGCGCGGAAAATTGCAGAGCGCGCCTTGTCCCGGCGCCTCGCGCACAATTCCACAGCTGCGTCCGATTTTTATTCCGCGCTCTCACCGAAATTGCTATCCGCGGGAGCTGTGCGCTTTTTTTTCTCTCTCTCTCTCTCTCTCTCTCTCTCTCTTTCTCTCTCTCTCCGCACTCCGCGCGCGAATTCCCGCCTCTGTGCTGTCTGTTTGATTCGCGGTAACCCTGACAAACGCCCGTAGGCTCGCGGGGGCGTACGCTTTGATGGCGCTTGTATGTGAATCTCAAACTTTCTGAAAATGGATTTTTTTCGTTCGAGTGCGTGGCTCTGATCTGATCTTTTTTTGTGGAACGGTTTGAAATATACTGAAACATTAGCATTGATTCATTGGTGATGCATTTTTCTAAGATTTTTTACAGAATTTTAGTTAAAATATTATTATGAGTGTTATTGTTGTGAATTTAACTTTGCAATTCTTTATTTATTCAAGCATCTGCGATTTATTTTGTGTCATTCTAAACAATTCAAAGAATATTATAAAAAATACAGATAGTCACATTAAACCTTGTTTCTTTACAATTACTGTTATCTCTTCAAACATATGATATATTTGACAAGGACAATGCAACAAATTTTTGTATCAATAAAACGTCAATCAACTGAGTTTTCACAACCGTTATAGTATCCATATAAAAAATGAGTGCAGTAAATGCTCATACGTAATCTTTGCATTAATTTAAAAATTTTAAATTGTTCTTAAAATATTTAGAGAAACGGATAAAAATTGATACTTTAATGGAAGCTTGTTATTATTTTGAAAAGAATAATTGATTATTTGTTTTGACAAAACTTTGAAGTTTTTTAGTATTAGAAAACATAAAATATTACTTTTCATACACATATTTTTACGTCATAAAAATTCAACATTTATTTTTTTAAATAAATTGATACAGTTTAATTTTTTAAATAAATTGATACAGTTTAATTTTTATGAACTTACTGGAAAAGTGTCACCGGTTTGAAAAGCGTAATTTTACACAAAAATATTTAGTAGTCAGTTCACAGTTTTTAATTATCAATAAAGTGATGATAATTGAACGAAAAATCACCGAAAATAGCAGAGTTTAAAATCCACAAATTATTATGTATTTTTCAGAAACTTTTTTCACAGTTATTATAATATGAAACAAAGCTGAATTTAAAGCTTATTTCGCGTAATCAATCATTTTTAAAGTATAACAATTTGCAGACATACGATCAGATATAGGCGTACCATATTTTACTATAATAACGTACAACTGAGGTCAATCGGCTTAAGGAGGTTCAATACTGGAATAAAAACGACAATATGTTTCTGAAAATTTAATATGTCATTCTTCTATAATTGCACGATATCATTTGGAATATTAAAGCATGAGTCAATACCGTTTTAAAGATAATTGACTTTAAAGTTAGACTCTTATACACGGGCTTCTATAGGAGAAACTTGTAAACTGGCAATAAACTTAGAATGCGATTGTTTAAAAATGACAAGAAAGAAATAAAAAAACAATGCAAATTACTGAATAAGTATTTTAGATCGCGTATGCAAAATTTTAGAACGAATGACAACACCGATTCCAAGTACTAAGCGAAAATACAAATAAAAAAACCCTAGCTTGTTGGCTTCGCGGCTGTACACGCCTTTACTCACCCCAGCACGCGGGAAATCTAACCAACCTACTTAAATCGAAAGAATACACTTCTCATCATCCACATATTATTTCACTTTGCAAATTTGTGACTTTCCCCTAGTTAATTTATATTAGTTAAAAATGAAATATAATTTATTTCAGAACATCAATCGGTTTTTTCTAGCTCTCTTGATTCTTAATGAAGATTGCTTTTAAAAATTATTGAATTTTGATGATAAATTCAGAGATAAAGCTTATAATGACTTGCAATTTTATACACCACTTACTTTATTGATATACAAACATACCCTAAAATTCCATAGTATATAAATCAAAGCATCAAATTATTAATTTATTTCAAATTGAAGTTCAAATGTGAATGTCTCCCATAATTTACAGCCAAACCCAAAACTAATTGATCAAACCATAATATCTGTTTGAAGTCGTCTATTGTTGCAATAATCTATTTCAATGGAATAGGATTCCACTTTCCCACTCAACGAGAAGAAATTCCTCCTCCTCGAGCAAAGGCGAGTCGCTCGATGAACTCTTTGTTGCGAAACACCGCGTCGGACATCAGAACAACTGCCAAGCTCATAGGCAGCCTTAATGAATATCTCTAGCTAAGAGAGCCTTGTCAAAGTGTCCGCTTTAACGCGGATTCTCGCAGAAGAGAAAACACCGAGCACCTCCCGAGCTCCTCGGAGCTTTGCGCGAGATTTAAGCGCAATTAGGCAGGATTGCTCGCCGCCCAAATCCGCGACGTCATTAAATTGTTTTAAATCTCGGCGAATCCGACTATCCCTCCATTGTGCGCGTTCCCTTTGCCTCCTGCGCTCATCTCTCCTCGACTGTTATAGAAAAAAGCGTCGCCCGCAAAAAAAAGAAAAAAAATTAGCCTTGGAAAACGCACGGCCGAGTTTCCCGTGGCATGAGATTTAATTTGACGTATCACCGACGAACCGTGAACACACGTGTATGTGTTTACGCCGCAGCGAGTCGGAAATGGGTGAATTCGGAAACTCGCGCTCGCTGTTTCGAAAAAGTGCGACTTCGGCGCTTCGCGACAACTACATCGCGAGGACGTTGTACGCGCGTGTGCGCAAAGGGGCTTTGTGAGCGCGACATTAAAAATGGACAGAGCGTACGCGCGTCCGTGCACGTTGCCGGAAACGTGCGGTGAGCCGTTGATAACATCTAAGTTTCGCTGTACAAAGGCAAAGAACCGACAACCTTGTAAATACAGCAGCTGCTTTGTGAGTTCAACTCGCTGTAAGTCTCTCTCTCCCTCTCCCTCTCCCTCTCCCTCTCCCTCTCCCTCTCTCTCTCTCTCTCTCTCTCTCTCTCTCTCTCTCTCTCTCTCTCTCTCTCTCTCTCTCCTCTCTCTCTCTCTCTCTCTCTCTCTCTCTCTCTCTCTCTCTCTCTCTCTCTCTCTCTCTCAAAAGTTTCAAGTTTTTATTACGGAATGATAGCTTGAATAGCAGGCGAAAGGTGCTTTTACTAAAACAAATGGATATAGGTTGTCTTTTCTCTAATACTTAGTATTGTACAATGTATTTTGGAATAACTATAGATGACGAAATCTCAAAAAATACACTTTTTGGGGTCCAAAAATCGGAAACAAATAATTAGAAAAATTTTAATGCTTGTTTCCAAACCTTTTCTATTTTGTTTTTGGGATCAAATTCTGAAGAAAAACGCGTTTGCATAATGAAAATTAAGCATGCGACTACGTTTTTCAAGCAAATTAGGTGTTTTTACGGTTTTTTAAATATAGCAAAAAAAGGGTTTTACTGCGTAGTTAATAACTGTGAACACAAAGGTGAAAAAAAATTTTTCGAAAAGTATATAAAAGTAGAAGAAAAAACCTTAAATTGAGTTTTTGTTTGTTGAAAATGGATGTTCCGGTACAAATTTATGACCAATTGAAAATAGGAAATTAATTACTCGAAAATCTCGGATTCTGCAAAAAAAATGGTAAATCCGTCCGTTTTACCCTATTTTCAACGAATTATTACCCTATTTTCAATTGGTCATAACTTTGCACCGAAACATCCATTTTCCTCCCTTGTTTCTGCTATATTCAAAAAAACGTAAAAAACACCTAATTTGCCTGAGAAACGTAGAGAAATGCCTAATTTATATTGTTCGAACACGTTTTCTTCAGAATTTGACCCCTAAAACAAGATAGAAAAGGTTTGGAAACCCGAGCATTCATATATTTTTTTGCTATTTCTGGACCCCAAAAAGTGCATTTCTTTTTAGATTTCGTCAGATACTTGATGAATAGTTTTCAATCATTGAAAAAGCATAATATTTATATCTAATAGTTATATCTAACTTAGAGGTAGACCTATAATAGATATAGTATTTCTATGAATATTTCGGCAAATGATTATACATTTTAGGAATATTATTATTTATTTTTATACACCTAAATTTTTGTGCCTAATGTGTGGGCACGATTTATACTAGAAATAAGCTTCTGTGAAAAATAATGATGTAAATTCAAAAAATATCTATAATATATTTATATCAAAACGTACCTATAATAATGTTATTTTTAAAGGTACATCAATTATTAGTAATCGGATACCCGTATACGTTTTGAATAAATAGTAAATCGATTACCCATATAAGTGCATAATACTGATTCGTTAATCGGATTGCAGTTATACTAATAAATGATCGATAAAAATCAGTTGGATATTCATTTATAGAACTAACGTCCTATTATTATGTGTTAACTAGATATTGTAAACAAGTACAGTATAAAGTCAATTTCAAGAATGGAATTATATTAATATTTGTGATAAATACTTAAAACTTCAAGAACAAGATTTATATAAAATAGTATTTAAAATTGTTTCGATAAATATTAAAATAAATGTTAATAAACTTGAGGAATCAGTATGGGTCTATTGGACATATTTTCAAGAATTCTTTTTTCATATAAGAATTTATTTTTACATATCAGTCTTGTTATACATAAAAGTAGATATATTGAACAATTAGAAATAAATATTTAATTCCATTATTCGATGATTTTGGTCTGTGATCTGGCCGTCTGCAGTGAGCCCTCCTTGTTGCTTACCGATATGATATGTCCACTTTGAAGCATCTGAAAACAAAAATTCAAGTGTTTTATTATAAAGTACAACTATAATTTTAGTCCATATCTTGAAGATACACCCCCGATAAAAAACAACATGGCGGACTTTTGAATTTTTACAATGAAGTTAAGAAATTCAAAAGTCCGTCAGCTTGTCTTTTTTATCGGGGGTGCATGTTCGAGGTACGGACTTAAATTATGTCGGTAAGAAACAAGGAGGGCTCACTTCAGGTGGATAGATCACAAACTTATATCATAGAAAAATTAAATTGATTTTTTTTCTATTTATTGAATATCTCTACTTCTATGTATAAAAAGACTGCTATGTAAAAATAAATTCTTGTATTAAATAAAAATTCATGAAGATATGTCGAATAGAACCCTACTGATCCCTTAACTTAAGAGCTTAATTCAACCGTAATAGACAAAAATAATGCATATAACTTTGAGCTACTTTGAGACAAAAATATAAAGCTATTTCACAATTACCATATCTTTTTTTCAGTTAGTTGTTTTCTTTTTCATTATAAACTAGCAACTATTACAATAGAAATATTTTTAATACATAATGTAAAAGACTTTTGCATAATGCGATGTTGATGTATATGCATTGTGTGCAGGTTATAAAAAGGTTTAGAAATATTTACAACTCTACGTTTATTTCCCACATATTCGCAAAGCAAAATAAAATTAAATAGATGTATACTTATATAAAGCATGATATACAGTGTATATTAAAAGAAAAAGTTATCAGTGCGTTCACAGTGACGGAAATACCGTGTCTGGTCCTGCGATATTAGCAAAAATACAAGCTACAATAATAAGATGATTATTAAATATTATCCAAGTATAGATGTTTCCCTTACTCGTATAATGTTTAAATTAATATCCCTTGTTCATAATCGGACTTATAGTCGTATAATAATCAGAGTCGAGGATTAGCGACACGGTAACCCACGACTGATGAACGATACTTTTGAGTTACTGCGATAATGCACGAGCGTGCTTCTTATAATACGCACATAATCCGTGGAAGATTGCTTCGGTGTGCGGTTTTCTTCTTGTTTGAACTCCTCGCTTCATTTTTCCGTATAAAGATTCAATGTAAAAACAATATACGGCTTTATCTATCTCGACAGATCACTCCCTCGCACACCGGCGCATTTATACACGATTGTTCGACTACGGGATGAGAAGATCAGTCTTGCATGCCCGTTTTTAATTTTCAGCAATGTGTTGAAGATCCACAAAATAGACCACTACGGACGGATGTTGCGTAGCTATAAGGGCTTACTTACTGTTTCTAGCTAATGCCGAGTCCGGGGATCGGACCGAGACTACTTTAAAGGTCGTTCGCGACGTTAACCCGAGATTCAGCCCGAGGATCGTCAGCGAGCCTGGACGGAAAGTCAGCCGATACGGTAGCTTTTTTCTCCATGATTTAACAAATAAAACTGTAAAAAGATTTAGACCCCTAGCTTAAATACAATTTTAATGGCATGATAAATTTAATATCACACGTTCATCACACTACTATGTCAGCTGTTGATGATGTTCTTTAAGTATTTTCATAAAACTCGTGCATAGCTGCCTAATAGACAATCATTATTAATGAGGTGTGCTAAATAAAAAATACATATGTTTATTTTATCTTGAACAAGCAATTAATTCTTGAGTAAAACTCTGTGAGAATTTTAGTCATTGGCTTTTTGCGAATATTTTTAGCTTTTCTAATTCTGGGTATAAATGAATTATAAAAAATATATATAGATTCTGTATGTGATTTATAACAAAAAGTGCATGTAGCATTTTGCTTCTAAAATCAATAGATTTTGATTCTGAATTGAATTTTCATTTTTTTCCCATGAATATTTTTCTCAACAACTATTGTGGTTATGAGAAAAATGCTACAGCCATTTTATGTTGTAGTTCTAAATCGCATAATACAGAATCTATCTGTAGTTTTATAATTCATTTATACCTTGAATTAAAAAGGACAACAAATATCGTTGTCAAGAGCACTTGAGTCATGAACACATAATAAATTCTTGCTCAGCTGTCTAATGAAACGAAGCACAATCCATCAAAACCTACACATCACTAGAAAACCAATTTTTCATAAGTAATATACACTTCGTCACCTACACACATGATAAAGTACACTGCACTTAGCACTTTTCTAACACGAAAGGCTGATTTGATGATGATCGTTACTTCATTTCATTATTCTATGTCCGCATACCAGATCTGCAAGCTATTTCTTTATCATTTTTTTGGGCCATTTGCACTCTATAAATATTAGAGTAAATGTTCTCTAAGCAGGGATCCTGAAATAAAAAACAAATCACAAAGTATGGAAGTCCTTATTAAATAAAGTTAAAGAAATTTTGAATAAAGAGTCAACTTATCTGATAATATAAATTTATTAGAGATGTATCCAGCTTTTTTCTTTTTCACTTTTGTTACTTAATTAATCGTTTCAAATGTTAAAAATAAAGAATAAAAATGCAGGTAACATAAGCCACTTCAAATATTTCCAGATTATGTTTTGCTGATAATAACGTTTCAACGAATATGCATCTCAGGTTAACCTTGGATAAGCCTCAGATTTATCTCAGGTAAGTCTTGGAATAACCTCGGTTGAGCCTCGGGTGACCCTCGGGTTAACCTCGGGCGAGCCTCGAGTTGGGTTTACGTTAACCTCGGAGTTTTCCGCGGCTAAAACGCGGTTGAAGTGTGCTCGGCATAGTCTAGGGACATTTTGTGATTATTGTAGGTTGCCGCCTGAATTCGAATTTCTTAAACGTATTTTGGGCTGCTGAATATGAATTTCGAATAATCTTGACCAGAAAATGAGTACGTAAAAAGTTATAAACAAATTAATGGTTTAAATGGCCATACGTATTATGCTCGAAGACAGTGCAAATAGACAATTTTTAATATAAATATGTAGCTATCGGACGTATCTCGAAAATTAAATAGTGCGGTAAAGGCAGTGCAGACAGAAGAATTTAAAAAATTAAGACACTTCTAAATTAATACATTCGTTTAATCAAGTTTAAAATTCAGAAAATTTTTCAAGCGTGGACCTACAATGACCACGAAATGTATGGTTGCCCCCTAGACTATCGGGGGTTAGCCTCGGTTGAACGTCGATTAAACGTTGAGGTGAGCCTCGGATGCAGCTGGGGTGAACCTCGGTTGAACCTCGGATGATTTTCTGGCCAGTCTCACGGACGACCCTCGGGCTGAATCTTGGACCTCGCGAACGATCCTTAAAGTAGCCTCGGTCCGACCCCTGGGCTCGGCATTGGCAAGAAACAGTACGTTAGTGGTGTATTTCGTAAATCTCCAAAACATTGCTGAAAATGAAAAACGGGCATGCAAGACTGATCTTCTCATCCCGTAGTCGAACAATCATGTATAAATGCGCCAGTGCGCGGGACAGTGATCTGTTAAGATAGATAAAGCCGTATATGTTTTTACATTGAATCTTTATATGGAAAAATGAAGCGAGGAGTTCCAACAAGCAGAAAACCGCATACCGAAGTAATCCTCCACGGAGTGTGTGCGTATTATAACAAGCACGCTAACGCATCATCGCAGTAACTCAAAAGTATGGTTCTTCAATCGAGGATCACCATGTCGCTAATCTTCGGCTCTGACTATTATACGACTACAAGTCCGATTATAGACAAGGGATATTAATTTAAGCGTTATAAAGTAAGGGAAACATCTATACTTGGATAATACTTAATTATCATCTTATTATTGTAACTTGTAATTTTGTTAATATCGCAGGACCAGCCATGTCCGGCACTTTGAACGCACTCGATGTAATTTGAAGTTTAAGTTTGGATTTAAATTCTTCCTTACTAATGTTTTGCAAACAAAGTTCTATTTCTGTATAAATATCCAATTCATTATTTTTATTACATTTAACCCTTTAAATCATCATATATTACGACAATAACCAAAGATGTTATGAAACATCTTACTTGTGTACCTAAGTACACATACTTTCTGTTACAGAATTTCCTTTACTACATATTGGTTATAAGAATTGAAAATTGAAAAGCATAATTTTTAAATAAAATAAATCTTTAAAAAGTATATTTAATTGTTCAAAAGTATGCAAGATTAAAAATTTATGTGACTTATGTGTTTTTACAGAATTGAAATATTTACCAGTAAGCTTTATAGTAACTAAATAATAAGTATTACAATTATATAAAACTAACATCTCCCATAGCGGCTTCGCCTACGATTCGTCGTAATCCTTGAAACTCCACTTTACCTTGTTCACTTCTTAGGCTCAAGTTCTGAGTTTTATTTTTGGGAATTTACATGGATAAGCCTTGTAATCAAAAGTCAAACTGATGACTTATAAGAGCTAAGAGCTGTGAAGAAATGCGTAAAGACACATTTTTTTCTTTGGGAATTGTTTAAAACTCAAAATATTGAGGATTATGACAGATAGCATTCATTGCTCATCAGTTATGTAATGAATCTTTAAATTTTACATTGTATCAAATTAACTAGACATGCTAATTATGGTTTCTATTTCTTTCTCTGTGATGGAAACGAATCAGAGCGATTTGAAAGAAACGCAACAGAGAGTATTGAACCCTTTTTTGTTATAATTATATTTTAAATTATTTGAGAATATTTAAAACATTTTAAAACATTTTTAAAACGTTTAAATATTATTGTGTTAATTAACATAATATATTAAAGTTTTAAAATAACGTTATTAAATCTTTCTGTAATTATGTCTGGTGACCTAAAATGTGGACGTTAAAAGGTTTTTGGATAAAACGTTTTAAAAATGTTGTATGCAACCAGAGATATAAAATAAACATTCTATTAATATGAACAGTTATTCCAACTAGAATTTCTGCATATTATATTTATTTGCAATAATAGTTGTATAGCTTATTGACAATGGTATTAAATTGACAGATAAAGCTTTACTCAGGTATTGCAATTTGTGAAGCAACCTCGGCAACATGTATTGACGAATACATATTACTTACGAGCGCATTCATATTTTATTTTTGTGTCGAAAAATTGAATAGGTGTCGACTCGTGGGAGGTATTCCAAGTTGCTCAACCGAGTGTACATTCGTTGAATGATTTAAAGAGAGTCTCTATACAAGAATGTCGAGCAAAAAAGCCGCTTACATTCGACTGGATTTTTATCGACGATGCCATTGGTTCTTGTTAAATGGAATTCTTTCCAGTGCATTCAGTTTAATAAGTAACATCTTTTATTGACTTCCACAATAAATATTTTTATTCACCTCGTCGACTCTTCCTTAATCTGTCAACACAATTACGTTACTGAAATATTTGTAGCATTCTGAAAGCTTTAGAAACTTGTTTTCCGAGAAAGAAAAAGTATAACGAATGTTTATAGAAACTGAAAATAGGCATTAAAATAAATGCCTTTTTAATACAGATAATGCTGATACAGTGTTAATAAAATATTTATGATATTTAAAAGCTTATTATGCCTCTTATATAATGCCGTTTAATTGTCCAGAAATGCATGGTGGAACACGTTTCTCGGCTCAAAGGTTTAAACAAGTTTTATACATTTAAAACGTAATTAGATCGAGAGATGTAATATGATAAAATATATTTCCTTCTATTTTATTCATACCTGAAATGACCTTTCCTCATAATATTTTATTAATGAAAAATGTATCAAATCAGCTGCTTTAAATAAAAAAAGTAAATATCAATAAAATTGACAAAGAAACTTAATTAATTAATATTAATACTACTGCTCTAAACTTAACTTACTATAAAATTATAATCATTAGAAATGTTATCGCTCAAGACCATACCTATATTATACTTGAGCATTATTATGCTAAGAATATTATTTCCAAAATCAATTGTGATTAATGTTAAAATAATAAATAAATTTATCAAATTTTTTGAATGAAAGTACACTCGACGCGACAAACATCTCATAAAATTTGTTTTAATTTTTTTTAATTCTCCAATGAGATTAGTGGAAATAAGCATTCGGTACAATGAAATGGCAATATTTCAAAAAATGCAAATAATTTTGACGAGTCCTTTGTTCCGTTGAGAGTTCTTTAGATGTTTCTATAATTTACAATTCTCTAGATTTATACTTTTTCACAATATTATTCTGAAGTAATATAACCAACATAAAACTTCTGCTTTTCTGAGCTTGGTACTAAAAACAAGCTCATTAAACCATACTTCAGAGTCAGTACCTTTGGCACCTTAAGCATTTGCTTTGATGTCAAAACTCTTCATGATGCTATTTAATAGTAGTATTTTTGCTTCTCGCATCGAGTTTCACGCAAGAAGGTATAATTATTATTAAACCCATTTTGTGTGTAAATTATTTGATTAAATAACGGGAAACTACATGAACAATCCTGTGACATGTTTTCAATACCTTGTATCCCAATACGAGTAATAAACCTACAGAGAGTATTAGAATGAATTATTGAGTATAAACCTGTCGGAGAAGATAGATCTTTAAATAATGATTTAAATACAAGTAATTCATACACCAAAAGCTATATACACCTACAGTTTTTGATATTTTTAGTTAAAACTTTTTTATGCGTTTCTTAGATGATTCTGAATAACTTCTTGTATGGATTTGGCATAATATTTTGTAGGTTTAAATATAAAAAATAAAACTATAAAGCCTATTTTCCTGCCGTGCCTCCTCTCAAAGTCAAGCTAATGTTATTTATTAAACTCTTAATCACTCTATTTAGCAGATATATTATATTTTTTAATTATGTTTATCTATAAAATCGTAATTAATCGAGATTAAAACTAACAATCTATTACTCCCGTAAAACAAAATTCTATTTCGAGAGATTTATATTAAATAAAAATATTTTAATATGTCGCAATATATATATATGGTGTGTAAGGTATTCTACCTTACGGATAATACCTTAAGAAAATTACGTCAGGCTTTAACAGTATGTCGTTTAAATTCACAGTTATGCTATATGTTGAAAAGGTAAAACCAAACCAAGTGCATTATTTTCTAGGATATTTTAATTATATTTTCTGAAAGTTAGAGCACAGAAGATTATAATAGAACAAAGTTACAAGGATGCCTGCTTGACGATTTCCGAAAAAGTACCTACCTTCGAGAGGCTGTAATTTTGGTTATACGAAATGGTTTTGAATGTACCAAAAAAGAAATTAAGTGGGCAGGCATGGGTTAAACCCAAAAAAATATTTTTTTATGCGTCCAGAATACTTTTTTATGTTTAAAAGCAGTCATTCTGAAAATTTGTATGCTATCAAAACATGTCGTTGAAGTTTGGAACGTTCTTGGAACTAAGTACGAAATTTGTATTATAGGTGTTTTAGAATTGCGAACCCGCTAATTCCGGTGCTCATAGACTTTAAATAATTAAAGAATCTATTGTGCGGAGTTTTAGCAACATTTATCATGTAGATAGTATAAAAATAACCTAAAATAGGTACATTATTCCGATTACTTCTTATGTTAAACTCAGACCCCAAAAACGTATTATGCATTACACCGGCAATATTTTAATTGATATATTAGCCAAGTTCCATCAGTATTTATCACGTGGAAGGTATTTAAAGATTCAAAAAACCCTAAATTTTAGTGATTTTTAATTTTCATTGCAAAATCTAAAACTCTGAACCCGCTAATACTTTATATAATCGATTCCACATAATGTAATAGATGTACTTGATTTTTTTCATGTAATTTTATCACGCGGAAAGTGATTTTTATTACCGAAAACGATGCAGAAACCAACGAAATCTTCAATATTATCTTAAGTAATATCTTTATCCCGTTAAATCCTTTAGAAATAAATTCTGTGTATTTTTCTACATAAATCTACAAATTTTTAGTGTAATCTATTATGTGGAAAGTCCTTTTTAAGTTAATTGTACAGCGCGACTATTAAAGGGTTAGGAATATCAATATCTATAGGCGCATTGATTGTAGTATGTATGATCAAGATTTAGAGGTTTTATATGGGTAAAATTTAATATATTACTAAATATTTATAACTTAATTTTTTTCAGCATGATTGATTTTAAACATTAAAAGTTTCCTGGACTCTTAAAAAAGAATAATTTGAGTTTAACCCAAGCCTGCCCCCTTAAATCATCAGAAAATATAAACACACAAAACCACGAAATCTAATAGTCTCCTGCAAATCACCCATATGAGCTTTTCCTAGTTTCTTAATTGAAACATAAATATTTCTGACTAAAATTCAATTTATAAAGTAAGAAGTTAATACACTGTACTCTCACAAGTTAATAAACCAACAATTAATCTAAACTTAGCTACGTGTGCATATACTTTTTCCAGGATTCTCTCTCTCTGTCTATCTCTCTCTATCTCTTTATCTCTCTTCCTCTCCCCCTATCCTCTTTGCTTTCCCATAGCAGCTTCCAAGTTACACATGACGCGAGCACTTCCTGCCTGCAAAGAGAAAGACAGAATGAGAGAGAGAAACACAGAGCGGAGGGGAGAGATGGTGCGCGCGCGCGTGCTTCCTGGCAGCGCGGGAATAAACTCGTAAACTTACGGTGTACTTTGGTTTCGTAACGCCGCTCGGAAATCCTTGAAGCAACTCATTGTTATGCTCGAAATTACCAGGAGTGTTTGCAAAGCTCCACTACACGTACCGATATCGCGCGAAGGAACTGCTGCTGCTGCTGCTGCCGCAGACGCTGCAGTGCGCGCGGCCATTTGTGTGCGTGTGCATGCGCGCGTGTGTGTGTGTGTGTTTAGCTCCGCAACGCGCGACTTTCTTCGCGTTGCGTGTACAACTTCTTCGAGCGTTCCTACGTATATACGCTTCTAATGCCGAGTTGAGTTGTGAAGCCGCCGGAAATTGGCTTTCTTCTTTTTCCGCGCTGTCGTTTGGCGCGTTCGCACGTTCGAACAGATGAGCAGGATAATATTTATGCGGCCGCCATGGGGAATATTTTAGAGTGCCGCGCGCTCTTGTTTGAACTTAAGTAATGAAAATTACCGTGAAAGCGCGTTAACCTCGTAGGGCCGGACGTTTGCTGAATTCGGAGAAGAAATATTCTTCATTAACAAATGTGGGTCATGTATTTTTAACAATTTTTTAATTGTTTGCTGTGTCTCGAATATTCTTCTATACAAATTTATAGTATTTCTGAAAAATCTGAAAAACTAAACTTCAAAAATTGAAATATTGCAAAAAAACAGAAAAGCATCGACCAATCAATAATATTATTTGTCAGCCGCCTTCGTGTATCAAAAACAAATAAGAATGAGCCCTGAAACATTAAATTTACGTGTGGATTACTCGAGATATAGTATACATACGTACGCACACACACACGCGCATGCACATACGCACATATACATACACACACATACACAGATGCACACACAACACACACACACACAAACACACACATCCGTACGAAAATTTTCTAAAAATAGTGTATTTTGATTTCAAATGGTCTAAAACATGTTTCTACCATGTTTATTAGAAAATGTTTTTTACTATTAGAAGTTTCCTCTAGGAGGAAACAAAAATGGTTCAGATCTTTAATCCTTGCAGAAACCGTGGCCTTTTTAAAGAACATTAACTTTTTTACCCACGAAACCTTTTTGAAATGAAATCTTTCTATTTTGAACTATAATATCTGTTTAATCAAAGGTAATAAAACTTACTCCACGAGAAAGCAAAATAAGCTTTTAAAACTTTTGATTAATTTAAAAAAAGTATTTCAGAAAAGGTTATAGGTTCAGGGTTAGTTTTATATTACTATATTTCTTACATATATACTTTGGCAACATGAATTAAAAGCTCAATAATTCATCTTTCTCGTTAAGATGTGTCAGACTTCAGACATTATCTGCCGAAACATACACAAAAAACATAAAATGTATACATAAAATACCCGGAAACAAGTTATGAAACATACAAAGCGATCCTGGAAGGAAATTGGTTTCTGATGCGTATTTCATGTGAAAATCAATTAAAAGTCCAAAACACGGATCTAACACAATCTCCCTCAAACCAAACCCAGCGCCAACATTCTTGTTCAATCGTTTTCATTCGACATACGAAAAAAAACAATACTAAAGTTCCACGATTCAAGAATTGGCGACTAAAAGGGCTAAAATGCGTGCCAACCCATCGAACAAGCCGAGCGAAAATTCTCTCGAGCCCGCCGACTAATTAATCAGCAGCGCGCCAGACTCACATCCGAGCGAGCAGTCACCTACTGTCGCAACGTCGAAAGTGCACTGGCGACACCAGCTAACATTCGCTTTCCGCGAAATCATCGCTGCAGCGAAACTAAATCACGCCACTTTGGATATAACCTGATTCGTGCCAGTCTGCGCGTCGCAGTCGGAAACGTCGTCGGGAATTCGCGCGAGAGGGAGCGACGCTTTAAAGCCTGACGGCGGTACAATTCCGTCCGCCTTTTGGGAGCCTTGCATCTCGAGGAAGCTATAAGAAGAAGAGACACGGGAGACTGAAGGTGGCAAAGTGAGAAACGCCGTGCGTACGTGTGTGGGTTGGGGGGGTGGGGGTGAGATGTATTCTAAGCGGTACGTGTGAACGGCCGCGGTACGTGTAAGCGTCAATCACGGTTAAATCGCACGTCAGCCGAATAATGCTCAACATTGATAATGCGACCTGGATTCCATCGTCTCTGACACTGCGTCGTAATAACGTATATATGTATATACACACATTTGAATGAGGGTGTGTATAGATATGGGGAGTATTCTCTGTTCAACCGTCGAGTTAAAATATAAAGCCATGTATTCATTTTGAACATTGGTCCACAAACTGTAGAAAAATTGTTGTTGGGACGTCACCCCTAGAACTGGACTATGGTAGTTCAAAATTTTATTACTTTTTGTGAAATTAAACAACATAACTTTTTTTATGAAATTAAATTTTTTACTTACATTTTATTATTATATTATACAAATTTCTTAACGTTTTTTAAACCAATGTTCGAGATGTTTGCGGGACTTTTATCTTTGTATGAGCTATTTTGGGTATAGAAATTAAGATAAAATAATTTTGAGTTACCTGAGTCTTATTTTGGAAGTGCAAGCTCTTGTTTAGGCACAAAAATCAAACAAAAACTACCTATATTTTACTCCTTTTTATTAATGTCGATGACTTATGAAGCATTATAGAAATAATTAACAGATTATATGCAAATCACTGAATCATCAGAAGAATCTGTAACGATTGAAATAGGAGACAGCTTAGTCGCTCACTTAGAGGCCTTAAGGATTTTTGTGTAAAAAGTATTTCTTTATTGATCAAAGGACCACGCAAAGAGTAAATGGAAATCGGCAAACGGTCAAATTGTCTGAAAATGAAATATGTTATAGTTTATGGTGTGCTGAATAAAAGATCTCATGGGTCCAATACCCAATACTGGCCAGTTTCGGCACTAAACGGCACTGAATATCAGCGAATTTACCTATCTACCTACCTAACTACTTACACCTACCGTGATCAGCGACTATGGAAACACTCAAAAATAAATCAGCCATTCTTAAGAAGACTACTTAGCTCCTCTTAATCCTGTTATGGGCACCTTATTGTACATTTGACCCCAGATTCGGGATCAGCGACCACGAAAACCCTCGAAAATAAAGTCTTCAGCAATTTCCAAAAACCTCGCGAAACCGACCATGAGGTCGGTTTCGATGAATTGAATGATTCGGAGCCCACTGACC